>JAOEJH020009071.1:0-11214 GCA_025448215.2 Palythoa grandis
ACCCCCGTTTTCTAGGAATTGGGTTGGTAAGATATTAAGCTTTAACATCATGCTGTTTTCACATAAGTTCGTTAGGAGCGCCCTTATTTTCGGGGACCGAAAGCTCAATGCAAAATATTGAAGTGTAATGTTTGGGATAATTTCAATTTGCTAAACAACAACAATTCCAGATATCAGGATCGATCCTAGCTAAATTTTAAGTTTTAGATTCGTGCCAACGAAATTTATACAGTGCGTTTTGGGAAATTTGAGTAGTGGTGTACACTTAAATTGGCACACGCTAAACTTTCGTTGACATTTGAAACCTCTCGTATCTTCTGTTGCTATGTTATTGTTGCGTGTACTAGTTGCTCGTATGGCACATTTATGGTTGATTATTGAAACAGAATTATGTAGGTTTATCCCAACGGAAACGTTAATCTTTCGAGAACCCTGGAACCTACCACTCGGTGTCCTACGATAGCCTGTTTTTAAAATAATTCCAAGACAAATGATCTCGCAGTGGTACAATTTTGTTACATTTTGTTTTTCATTTGTTGAAAGTATTTCTTTCCGTCAGGCGAGCAAATAATAAACTGCCGGTTGACAACAAGAAATTTGATTACGTTTTTGCTGAAGGAACATTAGAAAATAAGTCAGTCATGTAACACTTCCAGTTTGTCGGAGCACTTAACTGTGAATAAGGTTCGCCGTTTGTTCTAGTTTTTATGCAGATACGCATGAGTTTTAGGCGTAACTTCTTTTAGGTTAACGTTTATGGGTTAGATAAGACGTGCAACCAATCGTATGCTGCTGTCCGCAGCATGTGAGCTGTGGAAATTTCGCGCCCAAATGTATCACTTACGTGACGCGCGTAAAAGCTTACCTCGTCATTGTCATGTAACGGCCCGACAAATAATAGGTTTATTTAAAAGAAATTTACTTTTTTTTCAAGCTTGTTTTCAATCGTATGGAAATGCATTGTCAAATAATGAAACCCTAGTTTTAAAAAGTTTTGAATTGTAAGCTTTGCCGTGGTAAACTATAAAGAAAGGTATGGAAAACTCAAACCACGACCGAACGGTTTCAAGTGCGGCTACATGCCTCAAATTTTGGCATTAAATTGCTCTATCTAAAGCTTAAATTTTTCAATTGAAATCTAGAGTTTTATTAACGTTGTTTGACACTGGATTTCCATACAAATGCTGTTAATTTCAGTCCTTTTGCCTACCCACCAAAATGGCGTCTAAAACCATGATAAGGCCTGTTTACACAGCAGTGTTTTTTCATTGCCCGCTATTAGAAACCAATGAAACAGCGTAGAGAAGACGACACAAACTAAGACAAAACTCTTGCCGACAGTCGGTCAAACCCGTCTCAATTGTTTGAATTGTTTTAAAATTTCCATCAGCTCAAATACGATAATACGTCGTGTCTCATATGTGCCTATATCACAAAAAGACGGTAGTTGTCGTTTCAAACATTTTAATGTAACAACAGCAGTTCGGATTTACCTTCTTATTCCACCCCTACAAATTGGTGTGCATGTGGGAGGCAGATTTAGCAAAGACAACGCGACGTTCAAATTGTGCGCCACAAGAGTATGTTTATCACGTCGCGTTCTGCTTTTCAACGCAAAAAACAGCAAACTCTGTTATGAACGTAACACAAATTTTTCTTCAACCTCGTACCCAGGCTCATTTCTCTCCACCGTGAAAGGACCCTGGTTGCCACACGGAATCGGCGTGTTAAAAAATTGCAGACACCAGAGAGGGGTGCCAAAGCAGAAAATGTCACTGTGACAGTTATGATATGACTATGAGTGGGAGAAGTTATTGTGTCCCGCCCAACCGCGTGTTCACAGCAAAAATGTTTGGTTCGACCGCAACAAAACATACGCAGAAAGAATTTTTTAGCGGTCATTCAGGTTGTTGTCGGGTTTGTAGTAAAGTGATAGATCCTGATCGATACATTGCCATCTTCGTCCTCCATTTTCTTTACACCAAGGACAGCAACTTTCACTCCCCTCTTCCTACACTTATCTAGCTGGTCACGAATTATTGAATTAAGGGGACAGATTACAATTACTATCGACGACGATTAATTTCTTTCTCGAACGAGTGCCGGTAAAATTTGATAAAGAAGCGATTTGCCGTAACCCATCGGGAGAACCCCCCATAGATCCCTTTTTAAAAATAAACTTTCTAAACGAATGACTTCTTTTGTCGTTAAAGTCAGCTCCGTGAGTCCGTTTGATATTAAAATACTTTGTAAACACGACAGAAACTGAAAACTATTATAATAACTCGACATTTTGAACGTTGGACTCTTAACCCTGCAAGGTACGACGAGGTTATCTGCACCCTTCCCTAGAGAGTATTTTTCCTCAGAGTGACAAAGTTTCTCTCACCCTCTCTGCGGAATATTTTTGACAGCTTAGCACGTGACCAGCCGCAACCAGGGTCCTTTCACGGTGGAGTGAAATGAGCCTGAGTACGAGGTTAATTTTTCTTCAGAGCGTCAGCTAGAGCAGACGCGCGCATTTGTCGTGTTTCACGTCACGTTGTGTTAAAAGAAATGTTTAAAGAGCTTCCCGTTTGATTTACGCTCAGCATGATTGACTTGGTCATGAGAATGTTTTAAGTTCGCATTGACAATTTATAATGGAAATGTTTAGTAGCTAGCTTGTACATATTTTTATATATTCCCGTTTGCTTTAATAAGGGTCGATATAATGAAGATGGTGAATGGAAATTTTTTATATCGGCATTAATAATTTTTAAAAGAAATGATTAGCAGTTTATTTGTATATATTTGTATATGTTCTCGTTTGATTTATGTAAGCGTGGTATAATTAAAATTAAGTAAAAATTCACTGTTGTCTATTGTAAAACTGTGAATCTAGTTGGCTCTCCTACTGTTTTCTATTCGCTGATAGAAAACATTCACTAACAACCAATGAAAATCCATCTTCTATAACTTTTGACCTATCACGAAGCTTGTTAAATGTAACAATAAACGTCAACAAAATGCATCAAAACCCGGCAACAATGACAATTCGCCGATATCTCAGACGAAGGAATAGAAAAGTTAACTGAAAGAGCAGTTCCCGAGAAAACCAAAGTTGCAACAAAATGTGGGATGAAAACTTTTAATGGTAAGGAACGAAATTCAATTTCGTTTAAACATTTTTATCGAATAAATCAGTTTGAATTGTCTGAGTATCCGCAAGAAAGATGGTAGTTTCTTTAAGATTTCTTCGTCGAAAGCGATCCGAGCGGCAGTTGATAGATTTCTGAAACGTTACTTTTGTTTCATACAGTGAGACCACAGTGAATTTTTACGAAAACAATTAGACTACTCGCCCTAGTATTCCTCGAGCGATTATTAACTAGGCGCAGGGTAGTCTAATTGTTAAATAGAGTATACCATGAGGCAGGCTGATACAATTATTTTATCTTCGACAACAGCATGAGAAGATAAGAGGCGCGGCCACATGATGCAACATTGCATACAGTGCTGCACGCAATTGAAACCATTTCGTGTGGCCACACGGTAAAATCATTGCATGCAGTACTGCACGCAATTGAAACCATTTCGTGTGGTCACATGGTGAAATCAATGCATGCAGTGCTGCACCCATTTGAAACCATGTCGTGTGGCCACACGGTAAAATCATTGCATGCAGCTGTGCTGAACGCAATTGGAAACATGTCGTGTGGCCACATGGTGAAATCATTACATGCAGTGCTGCACGCAATTGAAAACACCTTGTGTGGCCGCATGGTGAAATCATTGCATGCAGTGCCACATGCATTTGAAACCATTTCGTGTGGCAACACAGTGAAATCATTGCATTCAATGGTGCAGAGGTAGGATCGCTTTCTACTTCATACAACGTTGCACGCAACAATTTCAGAGGTGGCCACAATCTGCAATTCTTCCATAGCGCGCAACATTGCCTGCAGTGTTGCCTCATGTGGCCGCGCCTTAAAGTGCTACTCTAATCAAAATTCAACTTTCCTTTTTTGAGTTTTTGTTTGAAGGCACTTCAGTACTGCGTCAGTTTGCCTTTTTCCGTTTTCAAAAATCTTCTCCTTTCCTGAGTTATTTGAGTTTAAAAAATGGCTGCCATTTTGAGTGATGACGTCATTTTCTTAGCAAGTACCCATCTTGGATTCCAATAAACTATATCACACTCACGCTTTCATCAATGACAATTAAGCTTGGGGAGATTATTAGGCTTTGGCTAAATTGGCGTAAACTAAGATTTTGTTTCTTTCGTATCTGCTTATTTAATAAGATACGGAGTAAAAATCGAAAAAAGCCAACAAACGTCTTAGGGGACTGGAATCTAGTTAATTGCCATAGCAACCTGTTGACGTAGTTTGTTTTGAAGAATAGCGAGAGTTTAATAAGCCTCCCAAGTTCGACTGTGATTGATTGATAACTGGCAATTTCTTAGCTTATTGAAATCCATTGAAATGGTGGAGCAGTTGTTGAGTATATGACGTCATCAAAATTATAACGATGAATGCTTTTGAAACGCGGAAAACGCCATTCTTTTCTCCTGAAATGTGCTTCAACATATCATAATAAGTCGAAAATCAAAGACATCATGATTTGGTCTTAGTAGTCTTAAAATTTAATACTTACTTGCAGGTGCCCGTGCAATATTTTTGAGTAACATTGATTGCATAATGAGAGTAATCCACGTTTGTTTTCACGAGAGAAACCTAAATATTAATCTTGACGTGACATTTAATTTATAATTTGAACATTTGAAAAATACCAGTTTTGTTCATCGCACCTCTGTTGATAAATAAGATATACTTTTAGTAAAACTGATTTCCCTATGAGGGTATTCCATGTTAAATGCACGAGAAAAATTTTACTGCACGGACCGCGCAGTAACAAAGCGGCAATGTATGGCTTATTGTGATTATTCCGAAAGATTACCCGCCTAGCCGAATTATCTCAGCATAACCCACCTGGAGGAGTGCCCAGTTCTATTGTATTTTAACCTTGCGTTTACACGTGAACCGGGGCATCCGGCTAAGCGGTGACTCGCTTTTTGCCATTTAAACGCTTAACTGGCCTAGCGGAGTTATATTTTCCGATCAACTGTGTTACAGTTCTCGGCAATAGTTATGAGAGGTACAAACTATAAAATCATTTCTTTTACGTGTAAACTAAATTTTATAACATCAAAAAGATATCAATTTTAGGTTAGGAGAAATATAAGTTTCTTGTCGTAGATTGTACATCAAACAGACATTTTTCAGCGAAAAGATACTTTAGCACAAGGTTATCTCTATGTATACTTATGTCTTTGAAGACATTTTGTAAATACTTCCTTAAAATTAGATGTGGGATGCCTTGCGTTGGAAGGTTTGTTGACACTAATTATTCAAGTGTACTAAATGCAGTTTAACCCCGATATTTCGAAGTCCCAAGGGAAAGAGAAAATAGTTCGAAATAGCGGGGGTTCGAAAAAACGGGGTCAGCCTTAAACTATAGTGGTATGCAAAACCAAGGGAAACGACTATTAGCTCGAAATAACGAGGACTTCGAAATAACAGAGTTCGAATTAACGGTGTTCAACTGTATGTGAAATGGTGTTGATCCGTTTTAAAGAAACGTTAGACACGCGTTACTAATCTGTGTATATAACCACTTATATTTTATAGACTGTCTTAAGAAGATTTTATTAAGTATCGCGATTCACTAAATGTTTTTTAGTTTGAAACGTCAATATTTTGGGGTAACGTCGTATCAAAATTACGGTTTTTAGTTGGCTGATACGCGCAATTCTGACGGGTCATGTTTTCTTAGCCAATAGCAGTAAGCTGACGTTATTTTTGGACTTGCCGGTAATCATCGCTGGTCTTTCACACTTTCCTCGCCAACTGGCTTGTTTTTCTTGTGAATATCGACAAAAATTTCAAGTTTGGTAAATCCCAGTCAATGTCATTATTACAGCTTTTTTCTAAATTCATTTTTTAAATGAATTCACAAATTTTGTGTCAACGACATGATAGCAAAAGTTTTCAAAAAGACCGAGATGATCTCACTCATATTTTCAAAGGTAATTCAGTGGAAGTTTGGCGTAACACGAAAAACAAACTAAAAGGAAAAAAAAATTATAGATAGGGTGACGAACTATTACAAAAGCAGTTGTAACCACGTGTTGGTTCCAAAAAAGTTGTTTTAGGGAACAATGACCGTTCTTTAGTGATTTAGGCCTTTTCGGATTTGTAGTTGCCGCCGGCTACAATGACAGTGGATTCATTTTGTATATTGTTAGCCTCCGTCTAAATTTTTAAAAATATTCCTAAATGCCGGTGTAGCTTTACTCTGCTTACAACTGCATTGTTGGAGGTGTGACTTCTCACTCACTCTCACAAGTATTTTTTGATATTTATCACCAAAACGAGGCTAACCTTGTATAAAATGAATCTGCAGTCATTTAAATCAGCGGCAACTAAGGATTCAAAACTATTATATAGAAGGGCATACAGAAAACTTTGGAAAATCTTGTTACCATGGCATGATATTAAATTTGATGATATAATAGTTCGATCAACTACACGATGGATATAAAAAGATAAGATGTCACCCTTAATGATCATAACGACAAAAAAGTTTTTTTACTGGTAAGTGGATGGTGGAATTGCCCATGTGGAGGGCCGATTATACGATTGTTCAAGACAGATTGTTGTCAACTTTTCTTGATTAAGTGTTCAAGAAAATGGCATCATAAAACCTACACTTACTCTTGTAATCAACGTGACTGCACGAATAAAAAGGGATAAAGAATGTGGGTAAAACGTCGGTGAAAAGTACTTTTAAAGTGTTAGCAGTATTTTTGATTATTTCAGCAGTCCTTTGCTGCATTGAATATTAGCAATGGTCGCTATACTCTAGCCTTTTAGGAAATGAGTAATTTAGTTTTTCATTTTTTAAAAATATTAAAGTATACTGTACGATTTAACGGTTAGAAAAAAGCGCAACGTAGTGAACAGTAATTGAATAAAAAAGGGGAGTACGTGACTGTAAGCCAGTTAAGAAGGGGATTAAAAGATTTTGGTGTGATTTTTTGTTTTTGAACGGCCAAATTGAAAAAAGTCAATTTTTTTTTGTGTGTTTTCATATTCCAAAAGTCAGAAAACGTATATTCGCAACTTTATAGTGGCGGGCTTAAAGCAGGAAAATGGCCAGGAACTTCCCTGGTTAAATATCAAAACTTCCATGTTATACTGTACAATATAAAGCGGTATAGTATAAGGAAAAAAGCGTCCTTGTATTGTAGAATTTGATTTGTTATAATACTTAACCACAATTTATCCAGCAAGTTTTAGAAATAGCACTTTGTGAATTGTTATTGTATATCTGACGAGTTTTAATCAAATGAATCTGGAAGAGGGTTTGTGATAGCAGTAGCGGTTTAGCTAACCTCGTAACTGCTGTTTATGCCAGTCAGATCTTTTTGGCTGTCAGCTGAAGCGTGCTAAATTGTTTTTTACTGATAGGATTTGTCCAGCTATCCATGAAGCGTTTTAGTAGTTGTTTGCAGAAACCGGTCACACCAGTTAGCATTTGAGACTAAATGATTTACAGGAATGACTTTTTACAAACCCTCTGCTTTTCACACACTATCTTCCAATTTGAATAATCTTAGAGTGAATTGCTAATTTCAACCAGGTTGACATATGATACGATTAGATGTTTTAGGATAATGGTAAAATGTATCTAAAAAGAGGTGTAGCTACTTACTTTTCTAAGCAGGTTATTTTTAAGACCGTAAGAAATGTCAGAGCTCGCAATAATGGACCAATTAAGAGATAAATCTCGACATTAAGTAATGGAATTTAGAACTTATGCAAACTTGGAAAAATAATTAATTTTACCTTTTGCTTTATTGGCAGTAGTAATAGTTATTTGGACAGAGTTATTCTACGTTAAGTTTTGAAGCAAACTTTATAATCGCACATGGTAGTTAAACGATGTAAAATGTATAGCAATTAATAAAATCGAAAAACTCCAGTTTCTTTTAAGAACTTTTTTACTACATTCACCGATAAGACGAGCGACTTTTAGCGATCGTTTGCCTCAAAAGTTAAGCCGCTCATCAAAAACTGGAATTTCGAGCAGCATAAAAAAAAAGCGAGCGACTTTTTGTGAGTAGGCGTCATCCTTTTCGACCATTTCGGATCGCACCTCAAACGACAAGCACTGGCTTAAAGTTATTTGCCAAGCACGTGTCACGAGGTGGTTTGGGGAGATTACAGTAACTGGTAGGGCCTATAACTTGCGACGTAACTGTTTACTCAATGTTGCTTCTCGGTACAGCTGTAACTCGGTGATTGAGTAACTCGACAACTCTGCAACTCTACTGTCTCTGACTCAACATCTGTGTCAGCCCAAAATAGATATCCGCAAGCCGACTGCAGGCTCCAAACTGCTGTTTACTCGTGCCGGTAGGCAACGAGTGAAAAAATGGGCTCCGTTTTTTCTTTTTTTTTTGTCACATTTTCCCAACGTATGCGCAATATGGGTGTTTTCAACATCCAAGAGAGCGGAATATAATCAGAGTTGGCACTTGTGTTACTCGCTTACGCGTTACGTACCGTTAGCGATCATCTTCCCCTATTTAACCGACCCCAACAAGTTAGTACAAAGCTAGGAGCCCATTGCTAGTAGCGTTGATCTTCTGCTATTTAACCGAGCCCAACACGTTAGTAGACAAAGCCAGGAACCCATTACTAGTAGCGTTCATCCTCCCCTATTCACCCGACCCCAGCACGTTAGTAGACAAAGCCAGGAGCCCCTTACTAGAAGCGCTCATCTTCCCCTATTCACCCGACCCCAACACGTTAGTAGAAAAAGCCAGGAGCCCAATACTAGGAGCATTCATCTTCCCCTATTCACCCGAACCCAACACGTTAGTAGAAAAAGCCAGGAGCCCATTATTAGTAGCGTTCATTCTCCCCTATTCACCCGACTACAGCACATTAGTAGACAAAGCAAGGAGCCCATTGCTAGGAGTGTTCATCCTCCCCTATTTATTCGACCCTAACATATTAGTAGAAACGCCAGAAGCCCATTGGTAGGAGCGTTCATCTTCCCTTATTAATCATGTCCGAACACAGTAGTAGGCAAAACTAGGAGCCCATTACTAGGAGCGTTTATTTTCCATTATTAACCTTGACCCCAGCACAGTAGTAGACAAAGCCAGAAGCCCATTACTAGGAGCGTTCATCTTCCCTTATTAATCATGTCCGAACACAGTAGTAGGCAAAACTAGGAGCCCATTACTAGGAGCGTTTATTTTCCATTATTAACCTTGACCCCAGCACAGTAGTAGACAAAGCCAGATGCCCATTTCTAGGAGGGTTCATCTTCCATTATTCACCTTGACCCCAGCACAGTAGTAGACAAAGCCAGATGCCCATTACTAGGAGCGTTCATCTTCCCTTAATAGCCTTAACCCCAACACAGTGGTTTAGGCTCTGCTCAGCTCAGCTCATAGTAATGGACTTTGCTATAATCTTAATGAAAGTACAAACTTTGATTTGAGGTGCAGAAGTTTCTTTTTTTTGTGAAGAGGAAGAGTGTTCATTTAGAAGGCAACTTGGTGGCCCATCAAGAAGGCTAGTTAACACACCGTGCATTTGCGAGGTAAGTTTCGTTAAGTGTTCACATATGTAAGTCTGAGTTCCAGAGATGAAATTAAAAAGCGCGCAACTCATTATGCTCCGGTAAAAATAGATTACTAGATGTACGCGGATGCTTTCTATAATTGCATTTTGAGGTTGTTGGCAAACCAACGATAGAGATGTGGCCAAAAACATACGTTCATTGAAAAGTTCAAGAAAGTATCCAAGTGAGTTATTTTTCATGTATGCTCTTTTGTGTTATTTTACTATCAACAAGAGGCTACTGCTGGTAGCCTTTACCCGTATCGTACAATTTTGCAAACCAGTTGACTAAACATAAGGCCGATTAAAAAAATTTCCCGGTTTCTCAGCGCCCGCATTTCAAAATAGCTTGCGCATTAACTTTTTTATTTCTATTTTTTGAAATACAGAAAATGTGTGGGAAAAAATTGACTTTCTGTCGATCTGCTCTGTCAGCTAGCCATGACTTACAAAACTGACTCGTTTGCTGTGAAAAGCCAAAAAAAAGCGCAGGCCGCATTACATTATCAAAAAATTCTGATGAGAAACCGGGAACTTATTTTTTTTGGCCCAAGGTTCACTTTGACGTGTTGTACTTCGGAATCATTTGACGTGTTGTACTTCGCTTCAAATTCCACTTTTGACAACCAGTGATACAGAATGTTTCCTCCTTCAATGATTCCACACAACTTCTTACGTCACAGACCGCTTCAGACCCCAAGACTCGTGCCCAGTCCATTAGCTTTTGCTAATCGCAAAATCATGCACTTTACGACCTAAAAGCATATCTTAGGAAATTTTTCTGAAAAGTTTGAATTTTGGTTATGTATGTTAAAAATCAAGACCAATAAAACAAACCACAAAATAAAATTTCGCTTCATTGGCATTTTAAATTCCGTATGGGTTTGGCCTTAAAACTGTGTTGGGTCTGGGGAGGAGTTCCGACTTTCGACAGCATGCATGGTAATCAAATCTTTGCTTGGACAAGAGCCGCTGTCCCATTGTGGCGAATATAAATCTAAAATGCGGGAATGTCATTGCCTCATTTAGAATTTGTTTAAATTTTACGAGAGATTAAAATTTATATTTTGCGCGGAAGCACAGGACAAGAAAGGTACTAACACACTTTCCTTGTAGTTAAATTTGATTACCTGAGAGCACTTATTAGTTTGTAGCTTTGACAATTATCGATCACCGTTTAATGAGTTTATTTTTATAAAACGTGACTTTAATAGATTGTAAAATTTTATATGGACTGCGAGCAGACTCTTCAGAGCAGATATTCATGTTATAGCACAGGCAGCCAAAGCTATTATGGCGAATATGATGAATATGCGAATGTTCTGTACTGTAGTCTGTTATTTATAAGACTGCTTATGCCGCATTCACAAATAAATATGTTTAATTAAACTGACTTTTTCAAGTTCTTGTAATTAGCAAGCATAATAATCTTTAGGACTGAATCCAACTTGGATGGAACATGGCTATTTTAAAGAATTGTTTGCTACAAATTTTGAGCCAAAAGTGTTGCTGTGTTGGAAAATATTTTTTAAAC
>JAOEJH020009176.1:0-11212 GCA_025448215.2 Palythoa grandis
TGGGCCAAACCCATAAAGTGACCTGAGCATTCTTAGCTCACGTCAAAATATACGTAATTACGCGTATATTGTGTAACACGGATTCTGAGAAAAAAACGGGTTAAAGAAAGAAATGTATGTAATAAAGTGGAAAAGCGATCGGTGAAAGACTTTAAAGTCCTTGCCAGAGAGAGAGGTATCAAAGGCTACTACAAATTAAGTAAACCTGAACTCATTGAAGCATTAAGCGATGGAGCAAGAGGTGAAGGAAGAGGTGGAGCAAGCGATGGTCCAAGTGTGGGACCAAGTGTCGGACCAAGTGTGGGAGCAAGTGTGGGATCAAGAGGTGGAGGACGAGGTGGAGCAAGTGGTGGAGCAAGCGATGGAGCAAGCGGTGAAGCAAGCGATGGAGCAAGCGATGGAGCAAGTGTGGAATCAAGAGGTGGTGGATCATCCAATGAGGCAAGCGGTGAAGCGAGCGGTGAAGCAAGCGGTGAAGCAAGCGATGGAGCAAGCGGTGACGAAAGCGGTGGAGCAAGTGGTGGAGTATGCGATGGAGCAAGCACCCTTATCGAGGGTGACGAACTCCTCATACTGAATATCCCCGCAACGCAAAATCATCGGATAAGGTGTGATATAGTCTCTATAGACGAACCCATACCTGCCCTCGAGCATATAAAAATGGACGCTCCAAAAACAAGTGACAAAAAAAAGAAAATATTACTGTAAGGAATGTGGAGGCTCTCAGATATGCCCACATAATCGAAGGAAAACGAGATGTAGAGAATGTAAGGGCAGCGAATTCTGTGAACATAAACGAGCGAGATATATCTGCAAAGACTGTAATGGTAAGGGAATATGTATTCATGGAAGACAGAGATGAGGAATGGAAGGAATGTGGAGGCTCTCAAATATGCGAACACAACAAACAGAAGTCTCAGTGTAAAGCCTGTCACACAACACGCTAGACAAGATAAACAAAACTAACCATATAGCGTTGGATTGAGGGTTTTCGTAACGCAGCCCACGTTACGAAACTAACTAGCTTTGGATTGCGATGGTTATCGGAATATATACCACGCTAATCCACCCACGACAACTGTCAACACTGCAAGATTAATTTCATGTTTTGAAGTATCATCCGAAGGGGGTGGAGGTGACACACGCAAGCGTTCAATGACTTCTTGTTTCGAACCCGTTTCAATCAACGCTAGATGATTAGTTTTATATTTCGAAGCGTGCGGCAGAGCCACCTTACTTGTACCAAGTTTATGTTTTATTCCAACCGGCCTACTAACTGCATTAACATCAGAGTTGACACCTAATCTCATAGACGGGCTGACACGTTTCAGTTTGTTGTACCCAATGGTGGATTCTGTGTTGATCACCATTCTTGAAGGCATCAACCATGTACCGGGTGATATAGCTAAATCCAGCTTAACTTTCGCTTCCTGTACAGCGAGTTGAAACCTCTGTACAGATTTACTAATGTCAGGTTGTTTGATTGCATCCTCCATCAGAACAAGAAACTCACGCCTAACCTCTTGAGCGCTACCTGTATCACCAACGATACTACTCCTAACGTTCACCTGTGAACCTAAAATGGAGTAAACGAAAGATTCGATAGATTGATTAATTCTTGCCTGCCCCGCTTTCGTCAAACCATAAGACACGGGGGTCACAAAGTGATCATACTGTCTTTCACTCTCAGAGTTAGTGATGTATTGAATCAGATTGCCGAGGCTGGCTTTTCCTCCCTCATCACTAAATTTAGAAGTACCGGGGTATTTAGCTATCGTCTTGTAATAACCAGTACTAGTGATGTAGATGTAGACGTTACCCAGACCGTGATTCATTCCACCGTGGAAACGAAAATCCGTACCTGTGTGGATGCCGAACTCATTACACAGACGATTGTAAGATGGGATGTCGTACATATTGTTTGCTTGGTTAAAAGCTGAATCGCCAGGTAGAGGGATCGCACCTTGGATTCCACCCATTTCGCATAAGATCCTTCTGATTGTGAAGTACACATGAAACCATAGGAAGGATCTAACTTGTCTGGGTAGATCCAATTCGGTATCGGTCACATCATGTATCCCATCTTGCATCTTATCTTGGAACAATAATCGAGAGCTGACCCCACAACCTGTTGTCGCACACCAGACAGCAAAATTTAACTGTTGCGGCCAATAATTCATGTTGGGTGAATTTAACCATCTCCTAGATTCTGTCGCTGTGTGGTGCGTCAGCACCGTTTCAGTAAAGATGTTTCGCAAGCGTATTTTGAAAGAGTCTGACGGTGTGATGAATATCTCATGATCGTAAAAATCAGTCGTGATTCTACGTGCTTTTTCACCGAAATCGACAGCCGGAACCGTCAACTTAGGTTTTGGATTCAGCGTCAACTCCAGTGGAAACCCCACAGAAAGCCCTAACGCTATCTTCATCTCTTTGGAAAAGTAGATACTAGGGCGGAGACTTCCAGTCTCCCCGTCGAAAACTTCAATCTCTTCTGTACCGTCATTGGACCGGTATAGTACGTTTGGCTTATCAGTAAGCCAGTCATTTCCCCGTTTGAATTTAGACAGGTCGGCATTGGGATATCGATCTTGAAATCTCTTCCACATTCTACCATGTTTGTATAGTAGAATATCGTTATTTTTAAATCAAGCAAAGTCGGTGTTATATGGTGGAGGGTTATCAGGCACCACCTCTTTGATGAATGACTGCGGATCAGAGGGCTCACCAAAACTTTTGGTAACATGTGTAATGAAGCAGTTACAGCCTATTTTGAGACTGTGGGACCGGCCCTCGGCAACTGTCCTTCTGACTGGGATAGTTTTTTCAACATCTCGGCACGAATCTGACTTTCAATTCGTTTAAAGTCTGCCTGTGGAGGGTGTTGTTGATCTGTCTTTCCTCTACTGATAGCTGTCTTCATCTCATTGTATTTTTCTATCTCGGTCTTTATCAGTTTGAATTCTTCGGCGGTGATCTTATCGTCATCTAGAGCCTTTGAAACTACATCCTTGATAGTGTTAATCTTGGCTCTACATACTGACAGAGTCTTTTCATGCTTAGATACGTTCTTAGAGATAACCTTAGCCAGACTACCGCTCACCACACTGACCAGAGCGCAAATGCCGCCTAGAGCGCCTAAGCTTATAGCTACAGGAACACCGACACCGGTAAGTCCTGTACCCAAACCGCCTCCACTGAGGACTACTGACATAGCCCCGCTACCGGTAGACATATTCAAGAAGATGGAGCGTGCACGCTTGTATTTTTTATATATCTTCTTCCTCTCTTGAAGCTCACTCTCAAGAGCGTTCAACCAATCTGCAGATTGTTTAAGCCTGAAGTTATACCCCGGTTGGTTGGGGTCGTTGTGTAGCTGTGGGTATATTTCACTATAAGATTCCATCCTTTAGAGTGATGTTATGAAAACTTTAAGATGATTGTGAGTGTTCCCATACCGAAGGTCGGAATACTTCCGTTAGTATCCCTAATCACCAATTCAAAAGTATTGAGAGATGAGGAGTAGATCTGTTTTACGGGTAGTGATGGGTACACGGGGTGTGAAGGTACAACAGCTAACAAGTGAGATGGAGCGCAACTCCCGGTGGTGGAACCAAGCTGTTGCGCTTGTGTAGTGCCGTCGTACGAGTAAAGAGAATCTACAATATCGCAATTCACTGAGAAGGTAGGAGCGTTTTTATTAACCAGCGGGTATATTGTACCGGCTTTGAGAATCTCGGGGACACCCAGTTTGGTGTAAAGCTCTTTGGTGAGTTTGGCATTTACAGTCGTTTTTATTACCCAGTCTCCATCAACCTCCAATATATCAATACCTAAACCGTGAGCCAACCTAAACGAACGTTGTAGATCCTCAATTGTGTAGTATCCTTCAATAATATAAAGATTTTCAACATCTGAAGGTTCTGAGGATAATTTATCCACTCTCTGAATCCCCTCTACCCAAAGTAATTTTCTTTGCTCATAATGAGAGCCGAGGACCTGTATCTCTCTTACACCATCTAGCGTCGGATTGAGATAAACTCTTGTTTCAGGTTCGCTAATACTCAATGTGATGAGCTTAGACATCCTTTATTCTATCTTTCGTTTGTGTTTAAACTGATTGACGGCATAAACAACAACAGCAACGATCAACAACCACGCATTTTTAGCTAGAAAACCGATAGCGTCACCCGCTGTTTTGAAAATGAAGCTAGCGATTGCGCCAGCCATTCCGGGTAGTATCTCTCCAAGCTTTTTACCGATAACTTTCAAACCGTTGCCGACACCTTTTCCTAAGGTTGTTAATCCGCTCTTCAGATTAGATACAATCACACCGATGACAACGCCTACGGCTGATAACACAGCAACTGCTGTGAAGCTATATTTCTTGAAGATCGCCTTTATTCTATCTCTAAGTGACACACACTGTTCGATACGCTCGTTATCCCTTTCCAACCTATCTATTTCACCCATTTGCTCATCAATATTATGATCGATGTTTTCACTTTGGTTTTCAGTAGCTAGTTCACGTGTGGACTTTAGCTCCCTAACTTTTTCGGCACGCCTCGATATTTCATCTTCGTTAGCTTTGATTACTTCTTCAGCAGTAGGACCGAGAATTTTTGTTATACTTATCGGTAATTTACTGTTTAGTTCACCGTCATGGTTCAACATAAGGTGCTCCTTACGATTACCTAGTCTTTTGAGTTTCACAATAACCCTATCGTTATCATCCAATGATGCTGTGAATGGGGATTTTGCAGGATTGACTCTAGGAAATTTACTTTTGATTCTATACCAAGCTTCATCTTGTTTACTTTCTCTTTCTCTTTGTATTAATGATGTGTGTTCGTCTATACCTTCTATGAAAGAGGTTTCTTCATGTGTCTTGCTATGGGAGAGAGGATAACCTGAGGTGTATTCTGATCCTCTTCGAGATGAAGTAGAGGTCATGTGAATTAATTCATCTCCTTCGTCTACTCCTGTAGCAGGTTCGAAAGGATTAGTTTTGCTAGTACCCGGTATATCTGAGTCGATGTCCATTATTCTTTACGTTTTAGTAGAGAATACCTTTAAAGTGATAGCCGGAACTGGCTAGAGAAATTTACTCGCCATATAACCTAGCGCTAACATCCCTCCACCTCACCCATCTCACCCATCTTCTGAGCATTTTTAGGTCTATAATAGTCAGAGAATCGTGGTTCTTGAAGTCGATAATCAGGATGTGTCCGACTATACAATTTCAAAGCCTCGTCAGTATTCGAGAAATTTTGTGAAGCCTGGTGTTCAGAACGATTTTGTCGATTATACCAATCAAGGAGTTTCTGCCTCTTTTCCTGGTATTTAGCATAGTCTCTTTGGTATTTCTCTATAGCCTTGTCGTGTCGAATTTTTTCGTCTACAGATGTAGACGATCCACTTAGATACTTTGCCAGATACGAGCCACCAACGAATGTCGTAGCGTTGAGGATCGCACCTCCCACCATCATCGCTATATTCGCCATTATTTACAGACATGTAGAACCTTTAACATATCTATGCTAAAGTGGTTTTGGTAGAATCTTTTGTGTTTCCAGATAATCTTTCAAGTACATACTTCCAGACAGTACAGCAACCCACTTAGCGTAGTTTGTAATACTCGAAGAGGGGTCGCTGATAAATGATTCTTTCATAGCCTTTTTAGCGATATAGCCAACCCCAGCAGCCAGTCCGACTAAAACGGAGGCATCAGTAACTGTTCTCACTAGTTTGTTTTCAGTCGACATTTCTATTTTGTAGACAGAACACCTTTAAGCTAATTTCACAACATCCCTATTTTCAGGGTTTCCTTCCGGTTGACCTGCGGGATAGGAATTTTTGAGGTTGAAGGTTCTGGTACGCTTTGCGTAGTCGGAACTTGCAGGTGAGATAAATCGGCATGCCTATCACTTCGTGTGCGGTACCTCATATACATATCAAACGCAGTAAACCCTATTCCAACAATACTCAGCACAGTTGTAAAAGATAGCTCTGGAATCCACACGTTGTGGTCGCCTTGTAGCGAATCGATCTTTTCATCTGCTTCACTCCTACGGATGCTGTGCTCAGCCTCACGTTTCATTTCCCTAGCAAGTGCTTCTCTAGCCCTTCTATTATTCTCTGCAAGTTTCTTACCAGCAGCAACCTTTTTAGGATCTTTTTCCTTAGCATTGCTCTTCTTTTCGGGAGGAGGGGTCTTAGTAATTTGTTCAGCTTCGGCTTCGCTTGACATGATTTTACTTTACATCCTGAGTAGTCTTTAGATCATCTCAAGAGCAGTATTCTCTGCTCACTTGATCTCAAGAGTCTGCTTATTTGAGATCAAGTGTGTGCTTATTTGAGATCAAGAGTCTTCTCAGTTTTTCTCAAGAGCTCTTCTGTTGTGTTGACATTTTCCTCAGATGCTCCTTGAACGCTTTGTATTGGTGGTGTTGAAGGTGATAATTTGACATGCTTAGCAACCTGAAAGAGACCACTAGCAAGTGCTACCAATCTCCCACCCTTCAATACTAAGAGACCTGCAAAGTTTAACAGTTCGCGTTTAACCAACTCATCGTTCTGCAAGTCTTTGATAAGCGCTTCGACGTCATCTACAGGAACTACGTATGATATGACCTGAGACGTTACTTGGATAGCTGATTCTACTAACCCACCTGTTACCTGCTTGCCTAAGACGGTCTTATAGCGATTAAAATATTTTTCAACATCCTTGGGAGAGAGCTTCCTAACATCTCCTAGACTCATCTCAATACCAAGGAAATCTTTTGTTGTTCCTAACGACGCAAGAATTGCAAGTGACTCTCTCTTTGCTTCGATATCATCACTGTCACCTCCGGCTGCTTTGACCTCACCCCTCTGGGTACCACCCACTGGTTGTTCCTCTATGTAATCTTCAACGTTCGCCATCTTTATTGTTTACGCTACGATTCTTTTAAATAAGTACCGCAGGAATCTCAAGATAACACTCAAACGGGAAGCGAAGGGAGAAACAGAGCCTAGAATATCTTTCAGTTTTCAGCAGCTCCACAAACTTTTTACGAGTCTCGACGTCTAAATCTCCCCCATAATCTTCAAACAGTGTTTTTGTGCCGAGTTGAGAAGGATTGTGGAATGTAACCACACAGGCTACGTTATCACGGAATGGCTTTGCTATGGATGTTAGTTGTTGTGTCAATACCCATACACTTAAACCGTGATGACGTCCAGAGAATGCAAGGTCGATGAATTTATTAGAGCGCTGCTTTAGGTCCTTGGAGACAGCTAATCGTCTAAAATAAGTAACGTATTTGTACCACTAAATAATGTTGTGCAGTCCTTTAATAACTCGTTAATCTCATCACTGTTACTCGCGACTGGAGATAACACCAAGAAGCGTTTATCACCATGGGCGAACCTGTGGTAGGTCTTATTCTTCGCATAAGTTGGACATATCAGGACTACCCACTCAAACACACCCCTGAACGGTCCTCGGAGCTGTTGAATGAGGTACTTTGTCTTTCCACAATTTGTAGGTCCAGTTATAATACAATGAAAGGGAACTTTTTCTCGTAATTCATTCATTCTTTGTATAGCTTGCTCACCTCGTTTTTAATACACGATTGAACGCAAGTCTGAATTCATAACCTCCATCAACGCGTCAGCTATCACGAACATGTAACACGTAATGTTTCCCGACCCTCCAGTTTTTCGCTTTATCTCTAGCTTTACTCCGTCTCGTGTGTTGTTCAAGACCAGTCCCCCTCCATGAATGTTGTTATCAGGAAAAGTCCTCAGATCGATCCACAAGGCGAACTTGTTGCCAGCGTAAAAATCCTTTTGATTTATCGCGTAGCGTGATCCGCCCAGACGTTTCTTGACTGCTTCCCATAAGTCGGACGGTATCATCCCCTTGGAATAGAGGCGATTTGGCATACCATCTACGTTGATGTGAACCGACTTAATATCCGGATTAACAAACTTTTCCGAGTCTCTTGTTCCCGCTGTCTGAGTCTCTGTGAACAGACACAACACTCCTGTCATTGACCTCCTTGGTAGATTGATGTGCTCGTTAATTACGCTGTCGTTTGGTTTGGAGATGGTGAACGTTTTGTGCAGTATGACGTTTTCGTAGAAGAATCCTTTGCCTACTTGATAGGAGGCGGCAGCTTCCTGAGCCAAGTACTCACTTGCGATGCACTGATATTCCTGCTCAAGGTTTGTTACTGCGTACGTAGGGCTCTTTGTGGTGTCTGTGTATACCACAATATCAGAAACTGGAGCTAGTGTCATCTCAAAGGTCAGTGAATGAGGTAGAGCCTTTGGATAGAAAGCTCCATGCTCGCTGAGAATAGGATGGTCGAGTGGAATGCAGTACCTTGTGTTGTGTATAGATGCTAAAGCTACCTCCAACGCGTTTGAGGTGGACTTGTCTCCGGCGTTCGTCCTGAGTTTTCTCATGTTGGTTGATGATATTCCTTGCCTCAATCTATCCTCGCGATCCTCAGTCGATAGGTACAAGTCATGGTAGGTTTTTATTAGATCATAGCGCTGAGTGTCTTCCAAGGTCTCTCCACCAAAAAGAACCCTAAGTCGGGAGACTAGGTTTCTGCCTACGTTATTTACGAGGGTGTTGTTCGCATGTCCTGATACACCCAAGTTGAATATCAAGTATACACTACCAGGAACAATCACTACATTCTCTGCAAGTTTAGGTATGTTTATATAGAGTGTTTCTCCAGGACTTGCAACCGAAGGGTTTAGTGTGATTCGATTTAGTGAAGACTCCGCCTTCAACCCGAAAGGTTCTCGAGGGATTCTGTTTGGGTTTATTACAGATGAAATAGCTTGCGACATGATTTAAATACGAGACGATTACTCTTTAAATTAGTAGTGGAAGCATGCTATCAACGCGACTTTCTAAGTCGTACTACAGTACCAGTGGTTACTGGAAAGGTTATTCTGCCATTCCAAAATTAGCAAGTTCAGCCAAAGTAAGCGAAGCTGAAGCTAGGGAGTGGCTTGAGAGGCAGGGGTTATGGCAAATCTATCTTCCAGCTCCACCGAATCGGATCCCAAGACCACATTGGGCTGTCGATAAACCGAATCAGATTCATCAGGCGGATCTATTATTTTTACCTCATGATACAGTGAGACGAAGGACATATAAATATGCCTTGGTTGTGGTGGATGTAGCTTCCAGATACAAAGATGCTGAAGCACTGACCTCTAAAGATTCCACCTCTGTAGCGAAAGCATTTAGCAAGATTTACTCTCGAAAACTAACGTGGCCAGATACATTGATTGTCGACCCTGGTAGGGAGTTCATGGGTGATGTGACACAGTTGATGAACAAGCACAGCGTCAGCATTCAACGAAGCGAAGCCGGAAACCATCGAGCTCAGGCTTTTGTTGAGCGAGCAAATAGGACTTTGAGTGAGAAATTATTTTCCCATCAATACGCGCAGGAAATGATTACTGATGATAGGTCTAGAGTGTGGGTCAAAAGGTTGCCTGCGGTGGTGAAGACTTTGAACAGCGAACCTACACGTATCACAGGCAAAGAACCCGACAAGGCTCTGAAAATGAAAGAAGTTGGGGTTAAACCTCCAGAATACAAGCAACCTGTGGGATTGAATGAAAAGAGGCTGCCACCATTCGTAAAAGTAAGGTACTTATATTTCCCAGGCGAGGGGGAAGGGGGTGAAAGGAGAAGAGCGACCGATCCTATCTGGAGTATCGAGGTTTATGATTTGTCACGCAGTGTTGTATCGCCTAATCAACCTGTGTTATATTATCTGTCCGAGGGCGCGCCTAAACGTGGTTTTGTAAGGGAAGAACTCCAGGTCATACCAGAGGATACGGAATTACCACCGGATCATGTTCTCAACACGGTTGTATGAATCCCATCCGCGCACACCACTCGTTTATCGTAATAAGCTGATAAACCTAATTTCGTTTGTTGATAGGTCACTACGTGTGTGTCTTTGATACGGAAACCGGTATTAACGGCCTTATCGATACTACCTTCCAGAGCGTCTTTGTATCGTTTCCAAGTCAACGTGTTTTGGTTTTTGCGTACACCTTTACAGGAAATTTTCGTTTTAGTTTCGCTATCAGCATAGTAGCACTTACTGGTACCGTAAAATTCTGGTTTAAACAGCCCAGGTGTGCGTTGACTGTACTTATCTGTAGTTAACCACTTCCCCTTCTCAGACTTGTAAGTCCTTTGCAACTCTGGTCTGATGATTTCATCGAGATCTTGAGCTGATATGGCAAGTACAGACTATCTGTGTCCATTTGCAGAACTTCGAAATCTTTTCGATCGATGAATTTATCGACGAAATCGTAGTAAAACTCCAGCATTCTTAATTTTGCTAATTGATATACAGCAATACCACACTGGTAAGGTCTTGTAATTTTAACTTGCCTTTTCCGTTGTGTAATTTCATAAGCGTCTTTTATCTCTTCTAGATCGGCAAAGAACGGACTTCTGAAAGCTTCATCAACTAAGTCCTCATTTGTAGTAAACTTAGTGTTCGTGTGTTTTTCAAGGTCCTCAATCATCTTACCATAGAAGCTGTTCCCTTTTAGTTTACTGGTGTCTCCCAGTTGTTTCTTGGTCTCATCTTGGTCAGCAGCTCGTCTAGCATCAGCGACCTCTTCAGGAAACCACTTGAAAATTTTACTAGACACGTATTTGATATACCTGTAAATAGCAGTAACTTTAAGACCGTGGTTTAGATACCACTTTAGCAAGGGTGCGTACAACAATATCTTTTTGGCTTTCATTACACCTAAAAGCTTCTTAGTACCTTTGACTGTTTTTCGACCTGTTTTAGCTTGATATTCTTTCATATGGTCGGGTACTTGGTTTTCAGGGACTTCGTCTAATACAAAAAGAGGCGAAAATTCGCTGAATTTATCCCAGAGGTGTTTTGGTACTTCTATATCAACTTGGAAGAAACCAAAAAGTTTATCGTTCAGTATGTCCTTTGTAATGCTTTCAATGATGGTTTCGTCGTTAGGTTTGCTAACAATCCTAACCACGTCTTTTCGACAAGGCATTTCTTGACCTAAGCAGTAAGGATACAACCCATTTGCGTCATATCCAACGACAGATTTACAAGTCTTAGCCGCTTCGTGATATATCTGTGATCTGATTTTAGAAACACCGGCTTCCGCATATCGACAAAACACAATCGACGGTCCACCAACC
>JAOEJH020009282.1:0-11210 GCA_025448215.2 Palythoa grandis
AATAATAATAATAATAACAATAAAGGCTTTATTACGGTATATCCATAAAATGGCTCTTCACCCGAATAAACTAACTAAGTTAATCTACTCTAAAAACTAACAAATTCATGATAATAATGTACAATTAATAATTATAATACATAGCATTTGGAATTAAGACCAAAGCAAGTTACGATAGACGAGATTTCAAAAAAGTAAAGGCCTGTTTTGAAAATGATTTGCTGTCCACATACAATTTTGTCCCTAAAGAGAGCGTATTGAAGATCCGGGCAACAGTGTCCTGAAAGGTGTTACTAACACGCGGAACCACCAGGTTGACTGTACTATTTGATCTAAGAAGTAGCGTAACTACAAGACTGGTAACAAGTATTTTATCCTGAAGAACGTACAAGGTTTAAACTGTCATGAAAGAACGAAATTTATAAAAAAGTACATATAAAAAGCCTAAAAACGTGCTGAATGCTTCTTTTCTTTTTCCACGGACTTGATTTTAGCTACGCTTGTACAAGTTTTAGTTCTTAAGATAGCGACACCAACGCGGAGCTCCACACGCACTTACAAGAACTTCAGCGCTGAACAAACATGTCGTGTTTAAGAAATAGCAATCAAATTTAAATGATTTTTAAATGTCTCTTTCAGAAGACGAAAATGCTTTTCGATATGCATGCATTTGATTCTTAAACTATATACTAAACAAATAACTTTATACAAACGTGTCTATATCCAGTCAGATGAGTAGAACCCATTAAAGAAATACGGTTTAAGTTACAGTAATTAGATGAGAGTCTATTAAGAATTCCTAATAAATGTCCCTTTTCTGGCGAAATGTGTCTGTTTACACCTTATTTAGTGTCGGTTTTGACACATAATAGATAGTAAGTTTTACATAAGCTGAAGTTTCGGACTAGAGTCCTCATATTTCGTCGGAGTAAAAGTGTATCTTATTTGGTATGTCTATTTGTTCAAGAGTAAAACGGACTTTTGCCTCTGAAATCAAATGGATAAAAAAACCCAACCACTTTAAAAACTTAGCTGAACAAATTTAACTGATAAATGTAAAAAAATAAATAAACAAATCAGCCTTGCTAATCGCCCTCTGTGGCATTCAAAGGACTGAAGTACGAGGATATGGCTCAAATGGGTTGAACAACAATCATGTAATTATATCCCAGTGAGTACATCGATCAACTAATTGGTTGGCCGTCCTTCACAGACATCTACGGAAGTGGCACAATATGCAGAGTTGCATCCATTCTTAAGTTCAATAAAAAAAAACGTTAATCTAACGTTGTTATAGCTCCAACCGTTTTGATCGAAACAGAGCGATGGAACGTATCGTGCTTTACTGAGCTGCCATGTTCACACAGCGGCTGAACGAGCTTCAAAATACATTTCACGTCGAGAGCTCTTAGCGTGACCGCTATTCATTTTTGTGGCTACAGCCTCGAAACGAGGTGTCCGTCAGTCCTTGTAACAATAGAAAACCTCGGGACCAATCACAGCCAAGTACAAAATACTGTAACTAACTTTGTAAGTAGCTCTCATCTGACCTAATACTACGTTGCTTTATAGTCTAGACAAAGTTTAGCAAACTATGGCCTAGAATACGAGGAATCATTCGCTATAATTAGCTAATCTAGTACATTCTAGATCTATTCGAATTTAGTAGTTCTGAAAACACCTAATCTATGCAATTAAAGCTAATTCACGCATTTACAATAATTAGCACAGTGCAGAATCAAGTCCGTGAATACGCAAATTAACCACAATGAGAAAGTTCTAGCACGTACGAGGTGTTGACAGCTTTCCGCACTCGCTTGAAAAGTTAAGCGTTACGTGCGACACAGGTAGCGGCTACGAGGGAGACTAATTTATACTAGATTAACAAAAAGATACTTCGTTACAATACTATCGAATGTACGATTCTCAAAGCACTTGCGATTTTTGCTCGTGCGATTGAACGCACGGTTCTCAAAGCACTTCGGCTCGATAGCTACCAGCGTTTGAGGTGAGTTAAACTGTATTTCTTTTGTATTACTTCGTATACCGGTAGTTTATCACGGCTTTCATTTGTCGGCTGTAGCCACATGCGGTCTATGAACGACTATTTTTCATCAGTAGCAACTACATAAAGAGTCCTACTTTCCGTTGATTTGAATTACGGTGATATAATTCATATATCAGTACAGTGGAGATTTTATGCGAGTGGAAAAGACCTTTATGAGGGCATTCTTTCGAACCACTGTGACGGGGGTATAAGTATAACGAATATTCAACGAACGAAAATATATCATCAAGTGCATTATTTTCGATTAGGTAGCCAGTTTCTGCAAGGTGGATAGATCCTTTACAATATCTACAAGGCATATTAACACATGCGATTTCGTTGATCCGTACGAGTAAATTCAAAACTGATCCTTTTCAGCCCAATAACGGCGGCCGCCACAGCAGTCAAGAGCCAATATGATGTAATCTAACTTCCCTCGATTTTGAAAAAATAAAGCGCTGGCGAACCTAGCTTTCAGTGTAATTTTCGAAAATAACTCACCATAGGGGTCACTTCAGTTGGACAAAATATGTAAAAATTGGAAATTTGGCGAAACCAGACCGAACTTTGATATTTACAGAAATTGACTCTTAAAGTACACAAAACCGAATAAAATTGGTAAGATATGCCTTAATAATTATATTCTATTCTGCTTTCATGCAGTTTTAGAATCTGTCACGGTGTTCAGAACTTTTATGGCCTCTCCTTAAGTGTTCTTATTCCATTCTTAATCTTTTCCGAATTTTTGCCTCTTTTCTCTTATCAAAAACGTGTAGCAGTGTTCCAAGAAATGACTATTGACTAGGTTCTCTTTGTTTTAGACAGCTTGGGCCGAGTTGTTCAAAGGCCAATAACTAAGCACTAACCCAGAGTTAGAATCTTAGCCCATCCTTCTGCTTCTAACAGACTGATTGGGGCTGCGATTCTGGGATTCACGCTTTGTTTCCTTAGAAAATCTGAACAGTACTTTTTATGCTGAATAAATATTTTCTTGGCAAAGAAAATGCTCTTTGTATTTCGGCTTAACTCAGGGTTAAATGAGACGAGCAGCCAGATGAACACTGTCATGCTTCTATCCTTGCATGGATAATGTCACTTAATGTGTGTATGTTAGCCCACTTTTGAACGACCCAGCACAGAGCTAAAAAGATCTTAAATACTGATAATACCGGACAACTTGCGTGATAAAGTACTGATAACTGGTGAAAATGAAGCAAATCGGTGACCCGAAGCTCCGAGATTATGTTCATTATCTTACTTTTAAAAGCATTTCCAATAAAAAAAACATCAAATTTTTAAAAGCATTGAGGGGCATTATTGCAGAATATTTGATCTACAGTGAACTCTCTCTAAAGCGGACACTCTCGGGACCAAATTTATTGTCCGCTTTAGAGAAATGTCCGCCTTACTTAGACAGATTTTATTTATAGAAAAACAAACTAGGTGCAAAACGGCATGCAGGGATCAAATTCATCGTCCGGCTTATAGAGGTGTCCGGCTAATAGTTAGACGGGTGTCCGCTTAAAGAGAGTTCACTGTACTCGTCTTGACTGAAATTTTAGTTTAGCAGTATCTTTCATTTCATGATTAGATAGTGCTTGAAAGCAATTAAAATATCGGTTGAGTCTAATCCTTTTATCAGCTATAACTGTATTAGTATATTTTTAGCAGTGATTGTTAGAATCGGTGCCATAATTACCAGCTGAACATAACAACCCCAAACTAAATCGGTCTCAACAGAAGAAGTTTCCAACGATGAGTCCAAAGACCGGAGAAGAAGAAACGGCGGCAACAGACGCAGTAGAAACCATGGCAATGGTTGAGAAAGACACTCCAAATGTTGAAACCAAGGATCCACCACTGAAAGGAAGGAAGAGGTTTTGCAAAAGGAGACCCACTCGATGTGAAACGTGTCTGCTTCTTGTCGTTATAGTGCTTTTAATCGTTGGAGTTGTAATGACCTATTTGTACGTGTCAAGTTATCTGAGAACAAAGGATAAAACCACTGAATCCGACAAGAATCAAAGTGGATTGTGTAACACTGCCAGTTGTGTTTTTACCGCCTCAGGTAAGACTTTTTTTATGTATAGTTTTTATGCGCATGAAACTTTTTTCACTTTCACATAATGCCTCTTTTTCAACAATGTGAATTTTCTCGGCATATGGTAGCCATTAGATAGATAGATAGATGGATAGACAGAGAGATAGATAAATAATTAAAAAGTTTTAAGACCGCAGCTGACACTTAATTGAATAACAACTTTACAAAAAAAGTAAAACTCCATAAATATTAAAACTAATAATAAAAGTATCTATATAAAATTAGTACAAAAAATTAATTCTCGAGCCTTATGGTTTTGCAAGCTGGAACGCCAAATCTACGCTCATTTCCTAATTTATTAGAACTTTCTTTTAGTTTTAATTCGATAAAAGTTTGTACAGTTACGGATCAGATTGATTGCAGATATCCTGGAACATTCTAATCGATCATCATTTGGACTTGTTTACGATTGACAAGAGTGTTTCTAAGTTAGGAAGTCCCAGTGTTTCATAACAAGATGTGAATGAAAACGTTATTCTTATGGAACGCTGCTATAATTATTCCAGTTCATGTGATAGGTAATTGCGGAGTGAGTTATGAACTGAAACTTGACAGACATACTCTGTAATTGGGTCGGGCGCATGAAACTTTGCTTGCAATGTTTGCCCTCTTCAATTGCTTGAGGAAATAAAGCCTTGAAGAGATCTTTCGTAAGATTTCGCAGAGTAGCAATTCTTACTGATATCGTTAGAAATGTTCAAACCAAGTAGATTGGCTTTCGACACAACCTTTACTACCAGTAAGCTGCCAAAATAAACTTAAGTACCACTTTAAATTGAGAGACTACCCAGAGGATGCTGAGATGAAAAGCCTTTCCGGAGTCACTTATAATTTACTTATCTTGTTATAAGAATTGAAAAACTACAACTGACCACCATCATTATGAGGGTACAATCTATTCTCCACTAGGATTTAAGATATCTGTTTATTTAAGCTTATTAAATTAAAGCAATCCACGATAAACTTAACAGTTCTAGGCTTTCTTCTCACGCGAAGCCGTTTTTCATCAAAAACGAAAAAGATTTCCGGCTCATGCACGTAGACGCAAAAACAACGATTTCAAAGCGCTTTGGTTTTTTGCAGTGTTGCCATCGAGTATGTGTAAATGGAAGGGAAAGTTGCGATTGCGGCAGCGTGTCCACTGAGTACGTGAAAACGGAAGGAAAAGTTACAGTTGCGGTAGTGTGTCCACTGAGTACCTGTAAACGGAAAAAAAGTTACGGTTGCGGCCGCATTTTCACTGAGTTCGTGTAAATAGAAGGAAAATATTTTGGTTGCGGCAGCGTTTTCACCAAGCACGTTTATACGGAAGGAAAAGTTACGATTGCGGTAGCGTTTTCAAAGAGTATGCGTGGACAGGATGCCTATCGGTAAATGACAAATTAGCGTCTCGGCAGTGCTTTCCCCAAGTACGTTTGAACGGAAGGATTATCGGTAAGGGAAAGGTTACCGTTTCACCGAGTACGTGAGTACGTATCGGTATGAGAAAAAATGCTGGGTCAAATAAAACAGGCTTTTTGTGAACGGGGCCTCAGACAGTAATTACTGTAAAATTACAAAGAAATAAGATAGTTCAATTTAACAAAGCAAAAACTACAGACATCAACAAATGAATAGTGTATACGTATGAGACAGATGTTACAACAAAGAACACATACGGTTCTTTACTAAAAGACCTTTGGTTATTTACAGATATTGCAGGATGTTATAAATTATTAAAGTGCCATAAAAAATAATTGCAAAATAAAACAAGAAGACTTTACGAAGCGATATGTTATAATTATCATTTCATTATCATCATCATCATCATCATCATCATTATCAGTATAATCGTCATCATCATCATCATCATTATTATTATTATTATTATCATCATCAATGTCGTTAAAGCTTTCTCGTCATATTTTTACATTTTATTGCCTGATGTCTTTTACCGTGTACAAATAAATCAATAAATGATGATGATGATGATGATGATAATGATGATGATGATGATGATGATGATGATGATGATGATGAAAAAGTAATTTTAGTCTTGTGATAATTTGCAGACCTCCTAGTTGGTGTAGACCCTAAAGTGGATCCATGCAAAGACTTCTATGCCTACGCATGTGGCCGATGGCACGTGCACAACCCCATACCAAAGGGAAAAGAATCATGGAATCAATTTGACAAACTCACTAAATCAACAAACGATTACATTAGGGAACTCATCGAAAGCAAAGAAATACGCGCTCGTTACTCAAAGGTACGGATGTTTTTACTTTTCATTCATCTTACATTTTGTTTTTACAGAAAGCCGCGCACTTGTTGCCCTCCGCTGTGAAGTACTATCGCTTGTGTCTCTGACTGGACGAACGAGGTATTTTGACAGTCGTTCGCTTTTCTGATTGGTTAGTTGTGTATTTTGTACGAATTTTTCGCGGGCTTTTTTTCATGCGTAAAATAAATATTTAGTCGTCCCAAGGTTCTCTTTCTCAGAAGTTCTTGAAAAAACTTTTGAATCCCTTGCGGGAATCGAATCCACGACCCTCTGATTACCGGTCAGACGATCTACCCACTGAACTACAGGAACTGACGTGGGGAAACGGTCGCTTAACTTGGTTCTTGTAGATGGAACACCGGGTATATGTCCTGTTAACTGCTAGGCTCAATATATCCATATACGTTATTGATAAGTTGGTAAATCATGTGTGAATTTCTTTCACAGTATTTGTTCCAACCTACAAAATTTAAACATCATTTATATTTACGCACATTCTGTAATTATCCTTGGAAGCTGCATATGCGCTAACGACAATGTGAACCGGCAAAATGTTTTTGTTAAAAAATCCTTCAAGTTCAAAATTTTCCAGTGCTTTTTTTTTTTTCAAACCTGTTAGCGGCTACGGATTTTGGTCTTTAGTTACACGTTCTTTGATGACCTCATGAATGTCCTTTCTCGCCCAGGACACGGCGGTCATTAAGTTGTTGACATTCTACGACTCATGCGTCGATGAAGCTGCAATAGAAGAGCGTGATGCTGCACCACTGAAAGAGCTTATCGAGAAGTATGGCTCGTGGCCGATGGGTAACCAAGCCTGGAATAAATCCGGGTGGGATCTAGTTAAAAGTCTTGCGACTATCGGCAGAGATCTTGGATTTTATTCACTCATCAACCCTAGAGTGCGAGCTGATGCTAAAAACAATACTCAAAATGTGATAATGGTAACGAGTTATTTCTTGTTATTTCATATTGTTTATTGCTATTTGATATGTACAAGCTTGACAACGTTCATTTTGATTGGTTTAGAAATAGTGGATGTAAGACATTATTCACCTCCGAAATTATACATATTACAACCAAAACAAAATGGAGAAAACAGATAGATTAAGAAACCAATAAGTAAAAAAAATGGTGAAAATCTCAGTTTAGCTCCTCGCTGGTTCACATTAAAACTCTGATTGCTAAATCAAAAATATAAAACAATTATGTTTGTTATATAGCTAGTGCTTTTTCGACTCGAATGCGCGCTCTCATTGGCTAAATTGAGGTCACGTGGATGAGTTCAAATCAAATGTTACCCAGCCTGTCAGCATCTCGAAAATTGTTGACCAACCGGTGAACATTGCTGTCGCGCGTCACGTTTGAGAGCGGGAAAATTTAATAATTAAGGTTTATTTTGTTTATGCTATATAACAAAACACTTAATGACTGCTCCCTCGGGAAACAAAACAGATGTCTCCCAAGGGAGCAGTCATTAAGTGTATATTATTACTGCTGTTTGTTTTATATTTTTGATAAATCTTCGATAGAGTAATAACAAGAGTCTATATGATACTAATTGCTTATTTCGGTATATAGTGAGCATCTAACTTGGTCCTTAGTCTCTTGGTAGAAAGCCCACTTTTTCTATTTCAATCGAAATTAATGAAAGTGAAATGTAACACAATGTGATGTTTACTAAACTCATCTAATAAGTTATTACAATTTTTTTTGTTACTGATCAAGCGAAACCTCACGATTACCTCTACAGCTGTTTAAAACATGGCCTTTTTCAATTTCCCGCAGCCAACTTCTTAGCAATGACACCCGAGCAAGAAAGGTATATATAGTTGCTTTGTATACATACATATTTAGATATTTTTGTAGATAGTTTATTAATAAAAACATGGGACAGAATAGCTGGACATAATCCGGGTTATTGCGTGCCGCATAAATATATTAGTGGCCGGTTTCAATTGCCGGTTTTCACCTGATGTCATAGCGTCCATGTTGGAGCCCCATTAGCCACTTTAGAAAATAGTTTGGGACTGGGACGAAATTAGGAGCGCAAAGGCGCTTGGGATCGTTACTAGGGACAGCTCTTCAAAATATTGATAAAAACACAGCTGGAAAAGAAGCAAAATGCCCGGCGAAATTTAACTGCTGCGTTCCTGGTTGTAACAATAGCTATCGCAACAAACCTGCCGATTTCATGTTCTATTGTATTCCTAAAGATCCCGATCTTCGTCGAAAGTATGTTGCAATTTTGAGCAATGAAACTTTGAAAATAAAATTATCGATGACTCGCGTTTGTGCCGATCACTGGGAAGGGGGAAAAACATTGAGCCGTATGCATTTACCAAAGCTGTTTCCCTGGTCTGTCTTTAAAGCAGAGAAAAGAACAATAAAAAAATTCGACAGAGATGTGGTCAGCCAATTCAAAAGGAAAAGAAAAGGAAAAGACGACGATGATGAAGCAATCAACGAAATCGAGAGCGCGGATCGTAACACAACCAAGGAAGAGAACTGAAACATTAAATAAATGCAATCCGAAACACAGACTGACTTGAATTTCGAACAATTGAATCAGCTGAAAAAAGAAATTAAAGCTCTAAGACGCATAAAATACAAGATTGTAAAGATGAAAACAATAAACGGTTTGATGAAGTAAAGCGAGAGATTAGAGTTTCACTTAAAGAACCCCCGTCTCGACATTGAAAAGTATCGAGACAGCGACAAAGACACTGAATTCTATCCAAGTTATTCTTTATATAATGGGACACTGTAAATGACAAAGACAAAACATATTCAATAAGTTAGGTCTTTAAAATACGCATTTCTAAGTTCAAAAATCATCGGAAAATACGACAGAAAAGCTCCTGTACGAGAAAGCCGGGAGAAAGTAAGCAACGCACATTTGTCGAAGCTCAGCGAGTTTTCCTGTTGTTTTAGCGCCTTTACACAATAACCAATACCGCAAAATTGTCCAGTTACATTCCTCAATTGGTCTTAGAATCAATAGAATATAGAATATCTTCCTCTTTTGCAATAAATCACTTTTACTCATGGTAATCTGATGTCCGTACGCCTCAAACACTGCATTTCAAAACAACTCTGACCCCGATAACAATCTCAAGTACCTTTGCGATCCTAAACTCGTCCCAGTCCCAAACTCGTTTCTAAAGTGGCTAATTGGCATTAACAAAAGAATTTTGATGATCTCTTTTGTTTATGGCTCCAACATGGCCGCTGCATCTTTTGTTTTTGGCGTCTCTAGGGAGTACGTGAAAACCAAGAATATCTTAAAGCTCCAACATAAAGGACTTTTCGCAAAATCAATCGAGGTGGAGAAATTGTTATGATTTGAGTGTTTAATTACAGTGGTACCTCTATTACGGGTTCTATTAAGCGGCCACCCTCCATTAAATGGCCACTTTCTAAAGTCCCGAATTATTTGTCACTAAAATGCTGTACTCAATACCTCTTTTCAACGGCCACCTCTAATAAGCGACCGCGCCCACCTTTTTGCTGACGCAACTTTGCACGGCCTGAAAATGCGCAAATGCAGGGCACTTTATGTTTTGTTACAATGATTTTTGCATTCATCTTTACGTATGAATACTTTTCAACAAGCATTTTGCTATACAGAATCAATAAAATCATGTTGTATGCCATTTTTACCCAATTTATATTGTACCTCTATTAAGCAACCGACCTCAATTAAACGACCAGTTTTCAAAGTCCCGAGGATGGCCCGAGGGAGGTCCAACTGTAGTCAGTAAGTCGACGCAATAACACTTTTTGGGCTCAGTTACGAGCACCTTTTGCTTAAAAATCGTCAAAATTGCCTACAGTATGAAGTTACACTGTGCAACCCTACAAGGTGAATTGCGTAATAGATACAATACGGATAAAACAATATTTATAAGTCTACTTATATTTTTAGGTATGAATTCAGGACATATATAATAAGATATAATTTTAGAGTTTGAAAAGATACAAAACTTGATGAACTTATTTAAAAAAGTAAAAATAAAGATAAAAACAATAAACGAATAAAACCACACTACTTGTAACTCATTAATGCTGTTTGTAAATCGTTCAGTGCGAATAGCAAGGTGGGTAATATCTACCTATTATTATCATTTTATTCTTATTACGTGGGCCAATAAACCAAATCCTGTGCGCTTATTGGGTGAAAATCAGTCCACTAAGTTGCTGTACAAGCCGATTTCTCTAGGGCCAACAACCAAATCCTGAGCTCTTATTGGGTAAAAACTAGTCCACTAACCTGCCGTACAAGCCGATTTCTCGCAAGCATAACCGTGTTGAGATTTTTTTAATTCTTACTCAGCTAAAAATGAAGCCATGAATAAATTATCCTAATAATCTTGTTTACTTGGTCTATCCGGGAAAACATTTGCCCTCGGTCTGTACATTGAAAGACCTCTTGCGCTATGAATAGACAAAAGGTGCAAGAATAGTGCAGCGGGATTTCTTGTCGATAAGCGTGTATGTGGGTTCTTTAAAATCCCTTATGGTTGAAGGTCGAAAAGCTGGCGTTAAGGTCCAGTTACATTGCGCAATATTTTCAGCAATTTGTCTTGCAATGCCGTTGCAAGACAAGTTGCTTGAGAACTGCACAGTGTAACATGGGTGGTTCCGCAATTTTTTTTGTTGCGCGAAGTGTTGCACGAAGTAGAACTCGGGTCTATACTTTTCGCAAAGAATTGCTTCAACGCCGCCTGGTTAGCCTAGTTGGTAAGGTGCCAGTCTACCGTGCGGGAGGTTCGGGATCGAGTCCCGGCCGGACCTTC
>JAOEJH020009386.1:0-11208 GCA_025448215.2 Palythoa grandis
CGCATGTTTGTTTGGTAAAGTTGAAATTGAATTTACTGTGATGGTTGAACAAGATTGCGACACCTCTTCCTCGGTTTAAAAAATTTTACATTTGCTGAACTATCTCCCAGTCCCCATTAGGGGATAATATACGATCCAATATTTGAATTTTTGAAAAAATATATTGCCTTTCAATTTCACTGTAGTTAATATAAGTACATATAGGTACATGATTTTTCATTTAAAAACTTTAGAGCAGTATATAAAGTTCCTTAGGGTCCACTTCATTTGATGTTCAATATACAGGTACAGAATTTATAATCCAATGACAGTAAATAGTTATAATGATGGAAAATTTAGTATATTAAATAATTGAATGAAACAAGAACAGAAAAAAGAACTGCTAAGGGATTAATCTGGACACAGACGACAGGAGTAGGTTGTGCGGCAGTTTATTATTACTTGCTGTACACAGAATCTTTATTAAAAAAAGGAAGGGAAAGTGAATCGAAAATAATAGGTATTTATTCAAAATGTAAGGTAAAATTCAAAATAATCAAAGGCCCAGTGAGTCACCTCATGGATGAATTTATATAAGTCTTACCACAGGCTGACTAGGCTAGACTCTTTTGGCCCTTGTGGTTGTTAATCGGAGCATGCGGCGTGCCGTTCGAAGATCGAGTCCTGCAGAAACCTCTTTTGCTTTTTACCCCTTTTATTCTCATTTTCTTCTTTCGTTTATAGTTAGAAATTGTTTTCTGAAAGCCGCTTTTATATTTTTCTTCCCCCACATAATTATTACGTGGGGAAAGAAAAATATAAAAACAGCTTTAACAATCACATCTCGCACGACGCAATATTTATTACGACGGGGGAGAAAAATATAAAAATGGCTTTAAGAATCACAGTTTATTCAGAAAATTATTTCTAACAATAAAAAAAAGAAGAAAAGGAGAATAAAAGGGGTAAAAAGTAAAAAAAACAAAAAAAAATTTTTGGGTTGGTTTCTGTGGGACTCGATCTTCGAACAGCTAGCTTGCCGCGTGCGCCGATATCAATTTTCAGCATGCGCTAGAAATCCGAGACGTATTAAAGATTAAATTTTTATCAGCTGGAAGGCAGTTGTCAGCGTGGCCTAGGGGGTTAATTCACTAGAATCCCAGTTGAGGAGATTTTAAAATGGTCGAGAGTTCGAGCCGGATTTGACACACCAAATTATCCCCAGGGAGTGGTCAGTCCCGTTTTATAGATTATTTGACAAAATGTGTTCCACAATTTTGATTTTTTTTGACGTGACAGTTTGTCCATAATGGAGGGGGGGATTTTTATTAAGAATATTCATTAAAATGTCAGTTCCCCACACTATTTTGACGCGACAGTTTCTCCATAGAGAGGGAAGGGGTGGGAATTTGTTAAGAATAGTCATTAAAATGTCAGTTCCCCACACTATCCTCGACCCCCCTCCCCACGGGCAAACATTAGGTGTATAACTACGGTTTGTGACATTAAGTGGCATAGCGGAATATATATAGTTGTCAGACTTGTAATGTCATATTACTGGCGTCTTGCATCAGCAATAAAGTATTTCAAACGGACTGAATTTTCTGCTGGATTTGTAACCGTTAGAGTGTATTAGAACACTTTGATGAAGTTAAAGGGAAAAAATGTAAGTTCTAACTAACAAAAAGGTCACGAATTCAGCATTTCTGTGACAGAGTAATCACTGAAGTGCAGAGAAAAGAAAAATTTGAGTTCTCACGCCTTATTTAGCGACCAGGCTTCTGGAAATCCTGGCAAACCGTGGAATTTCTTGATATATTACCCGGGATATCCCTGGAAGCTCAGCCCTGGAAAATCTCACAAAACTATATTTGAGAATATATTCTCGCAAAATAATTGATTTTGTTATTTACTTTTGTAAAGGACAATCAAAATTAGCAATATTCTCTTGATTTTTATTGTTCGTCTGAGTTCAATAAAGCCTGGAAAAAAGCAGGCAAAACCCCAGGAAAACCGTAGATTTCTCGAATTTTGAAGGTGTACGAACCCTGCTTAGAATACGAAAATGCGTAGACTGTCAGTTAAATATTTTTCCCAATGCTATTCTGATACAATCGGCAGTACTTCACTGACTCATTGATTATCGTCTAACCATAAAATGCGAAAAATAAGCCCCCTCCTCCACGAAAATAAGTCCCGGGGGTTATACTTGGTATTATTAGATTTAAACATAAGGTTGTACTACGGGGGTATTTTAATACTGTAATAACAGTGTGTACAGTGCATGTAATACTGATCAGAGATTATGTCATTGTCAGTAGGGGAGTCTTCGTTTCAGAACATCGCTTACTTTGGCCTTGTTTTTCTTGGGCTTATAAATAAAATTTACAACCCAAATTTTTTTTCCACGTATAAGCCCTCCCGGATATGAGATCCCTCCAGAAAGATATAGCATAAAAACTCATTAACCAACAATAAGCCCCCGGGCTTATTTTCCGCATTTCACGATATATTGGAAACCTACTATAGCGTATCACTTCCGTCTTTATTCCAGTAGTTTGGATGAAAAATTATTGCTATAAAATAGTTAAAAAGTAAATGCTCATACGCGTAGAAACAAGAAAACCTGGGCCAAATTTGTCGTACAGCTAGTACAGAAGAACGAGGTTCAGCCATTGTTTATTTATTGTTATATCAACCAGGGGCGTAGCCAGCCATTTTTTCCATTTAAGCCCAAATTGTACAGCGTAAGTCGTATATCAAAGTTTTTCAACGTCCAACGTGGGAACATATGGTGTTACTGCATTGTTAAAACCTTTCAGCGTTTTTTCATAAGATTGAAAGTCATTATTTTACTTTTCAAAATAAAACATATCAATAGTAGTGATTCGCCTTTCGACTAACTAAAGAGATTATTTACAGAAACTCTTGTTAACCCGTGCTTAATGGCTTAAAGGCTAGCTACGCCCCTGTAAACACAACTCGAATTCGAGAAGACATTGTTTGCCACTAACAAACCACTAAATTCCGTTTCGCACTTCAGAGGATCACGTATCTTCCTGAAAAGGATCGCAGGTCGATATGTTGGAGAACAAACTTTACTATAATTTTTTGATTTGCTATCAAAACTCAAGTTTTTTACTACTCCCTACAAACATTCGTTAGGTAGTGAGTAAGTTAAACCACCAGATTCTAGGATCCGCGAATTAAATTAAGTAATAATATCTAAAGTCCCTTATTAATTACATCAAAGTTGCCAGCGGTGTGCTGGACAGTCGGCAATGTTTCCATAGATTTAAAAAAAACACACACAAACACAAAAGAGTTGCAAAGGAAAAAAACGGTTGAGCAAGTTGCGATTTTAGTAATAAAGTTCGTGAGTGGACTTAAAAGGCTAAGTTGAAGAGATTTATCGGGTTGAGTGGTCAATTTCTTGTATCGCAACCATCGCGTGAGGAAATGGTAACTTGTTTACGTTGTGTTTAAATTGCATAATTCGGTGTCACAGCATGGCGCTATTTTGGAGTTAAAGATCATCATCTAACTCAACACATTTTTCCTTGCGCGATAAACCTTGCTACGTCAGATGTATTGAATATTAGAAAGGGGGCTCGTTAACCTGTAATAAAGACGAATAGCTTTTCAATAACAATAATTTGTGAGTGACAGGTGTTTTCATAAATTTTAGCCCGAGAGAAATTAACACTTTAATATTTTTACATAACAAAAAGGTTGCCATAGCACACTAGTTGTGGAAAATCGAGGCTGTCTTCGTTTAATCTCCTCCGGAACCAATATTTCCGCCGTGCGAGTTGTGACTGATGCTATAGTTCTAATCTATGTTTATGCTAAGACATAACAAATTAGGTGAACAAACAGGATTTCAGCGCCTAAAAGCATGAAGAATAACTTTACTCGGGTTGAATTTTGGTTTGAAAACATAAAGACAGTTTTGAAAGTAATATAATCTGTTGCGAGCGTACCCGTTATCCGTTCAACCAGATAAAATCTTGTGTTTTTAACTCGGAAAGGGGCTAAAAAATGAGATTTTTTTCCTCGTGTGAGGAACCGCAGAAAAAACGGTACTCTTTGTCTCACTCAGGTAACTCTAAGTTGGAAAGGCGTTTTTATTTATGCTAAACACCAAGATTTTTAACTGCTGCAAGCTTTTTAGGCGAGTGCTTACCCTCTAAATAACCTTCCGTTCTGCCATCCCAGTTATTTTTCGACTGTTTTTTAAGGCCTTAATTAAATTATACTGAATAATTTCAATGGTATGCTTTCACAAATTGCATCCTCACATATTTTTGAGAAGATTTTGCAAAACTGTCATTCTAACGCCCAAGTAACATTTTGGAACCGGGAAAACGTGTGAATTTTTAAAACTGTAAAAGGCATTCGAGAAAGACGAACAACTGACCGTTATTGTCAACGTTTTGTGTGACAAGGTGTTCAGTGGCGATTAAATCCTAGAGTTCGATATGTGGGACAAATTTAATACTTTTTGATCAATTAAAGATGAAATGGAATTCGATAGATCAAGATTCCATCTTGTAAGTAAACTTTTTGGGGAAAAATATTAAACAGGGACTCAACGCCATTGCTAATTTTGCCTCAGGTAGGTGCCAGGCTATTATTGTTAATGATATTTTGTGTGTTGTGAAAGTCGCTTTGTCATAACAAATGACCTGTTTATAACATATAATAATCAGAAATAGATAGTAATCAACCTCTTGAATAAAAAGTTACTGGCATAAAGTGCGCAAGCTGTGTAGTAATATCAAAGCTATATATTCCCCGAAGCTCTTTCGTTTTTACCAAATACCCAATAAAAGCAAAATACTATTTTTATCTTTTAATCACCTTAATCCGCCCTCTTCCCGCCCAGCCAAATTTTGGTCCCTTGGGGCTGCTTGCAAACCAGCAGTGGCTCGAAAAACGGAAACCAATAATAATTATTTGTTTAAAAAGTTTTTAGCATTATCGTATGTTTATTTTCGGTCTCATATAAGTCACCAAGAATTATGTTGATCTTATATTTTTATTACCGATGATATTTTGTGTTTGTTAGGAAAACACAACTGAAATTAAAACAATATATATGTACTGATCAGTAGCAAATTAACGCCTTATTGCTATTCTTAAGGAAGAGAAACTTCTTGAATGTCATTCACATCCACCAGATGACCAGTGCACGAAACGTGAAAGAGGTGAAAGAAGCCATTGCCTTCTTTAGCTTAATTTGCCACACTTAAATTTGCGTGAGCGAAGTTTAGAGATTAAAATAATTAAACCAGTTTTTAAAGAATAAACGCAACAAAGCGTAAACAAAAGAGCTTTATTTCGTGTTCATGTGCTTCAGAGTTGTGTAAATAGCATTTGTTTGTTGAAGAAATGTGTCTGGTCTTGCCTGTTGAATAAACTGGCTGACCTTGGAAATGTCAACATAAATTTTGAAAGAGACAATATGGCGCTAGCAACCATCAAAATTGCCCAAAAAACGCACGAATTCTTTCGAAATTAGTTAGATTGTTTTCTCAACATATTTCCTGGCGCCAGAAAATCTGAGACACACAAAGGCAGAACTAAAACAACAATTAGACATGGCGTTTACTGGCCTTCTAAGTTTAAACTTACGTAAGGCAAGGCCACTTTTAATTCAGTGTCTTTCCGTCAGCGTTCCACCCAGTACAGAGTGAAAGTCGCCGAATTATACGAGAGAAACTGAAGTCTAGAGTCGTTGAAGCAAAAGATTACAGTGTTTCCAAACGAGAAAGTTCTTGTTCCAAGTTCATTTTAGTTAAACTGGCCTTAGAGGGAAGGGAACCAAACAATTTCGCGTTGGTCTTAGCGACGCGCGTTGGTGAGTACAACAAAATTGATAAACTGTAAATTCATTTAACAAATCGAAAGGCGCGTACATGAAAAACAATTGAATAGAAAGAAACAGTTTTAGGAGAAAATTATTTTTCTGTCACCAAAAGCAATCTAATGCTTTTAGTAAAATTTGTTACCTTTTAAAACAAATACTGACAAATCTATATGTGAAAAGATACTTTCAGAAGTCCTTTGGAGATAATGGACGAGTCCGTATAACGTTTTGCAGAAAATTCTTACTTTAACAGTTCCGTGTTTCTTCAGATACAGTGCACTCTACAAGCATTTTGCACTTCTTTAAAAACTATTCTTGCTCAATTAACGTGTAAGTAAATGCGCTTCGTTGATGCCTTCACTTTTCAGTTGAAAATTTGAAATTGTGCTGACAAAAAGAATCCGTGGTTTACTGCAATTTCATTATGACAGCAATGCTTAAACATTACTTTGAAAAATATCAATTTCTTCGTCTATTTGAGTTTAATTATCTCGTAACACTAGGCTTAATATAACAATTAAAAAGAGCTCGAAAAATTTTGTTTGATGCCAATAGTTTCAACAGTTGTTTTTGGATCTCGTGATAAACGTATCCTTCGGGCGAACGCTAGGTTCTGTCTACAGTATAGCAGTAGCTCAGAACGAAGCTGCGCATGCGCCTCTCTAATCTTGAAAGTGGATTGTTCCGAATCCGTAAGAATTTCGCGCCATCCTTTGTAGCAGCACTTGAACCGCATCGTAAGTCGAAAAGCAGGAGTGAGAAGTAGAAACTCTTGGGAACTACTGCAACGAGTTATCTAGAGAAAAATTTTTGTGGGTTTCTACTATTTCAAGTGCTTTTATGCATTTACAGTTTTTTTTTACCGTGAGTCTTTACAGTGGCTTTTTGTAGTAACGGTTGTCGCGGTTCTTATCTTCTTTAGTTTAATTAGCTGGCTATTTTAACGTCACCGGGGATAAATGCTCGAAAGTTCTTTTATCTTGATAGTTCCCGTCCTTTGCTCCGAGTTCCTCCTTTAAACTTCTTACTCATTTTTATCCTGATTATTGACTTGCGAATACCGTTTGAGTACGTGTCAGTCACACTGGACCAAAAAATTGCGCGAAAAATTAACCTATCCGATACGTAAAGATTCACTTTTGAAATCGAAGTGACGCGGGTTCGCTCCGTAATAGTGTAGACATTTAATCTAATTTGGTGCGTATTAAGCGTAAAAAATTTTTATGTGAAGCCACAATATAAATGTAGTTTCAAACTTTTCAAAAACTCGAGAAAACGTACAACTTGACTGATCCAAAGTGACTGTGAACTTCATGTAACTGAGGCCGGAGTTGTCATGGTAACGCAAGACTAGAGGATAACTGATTGCCTGAAAAGCAATACTTACGTAACAGAAAACCCTATAAAACACTGTGGCTTACATAATAATTCAAACATTAATTCTGAAAAAACAATGTTTAAAAAGCTTAGCCTTTGAAATATTGTTTGTTTAATGTTATTGTGTTGTATTTCGTGTTTTGTACTTGTTTGTTTTTATATCTTTTTTAAGTAAAGTTACTGCGTTTTTCCTTTTTCACAGCGATGCCTTGAAACACAGACATCAGTAAAACTTCACTTTTCACGAAGAAATTACTTCAGATAGTGATAAACATGTTTCCAGTTGTGGAACAAGTCAACTTGTTGTATTCAGAGGCTTTCTTTACGGATCTGATCTCGCCATATTCCCGCGACAATGAAAAATACATTGGAGGTCGCCTTGCTTCTATTGGTGACAAATTAAACAAGACTGCATCGTTAAAAAGGAGCCAAGCTCAACACGTCAGAGAGCAAACATTATTTATCATAACCCGTCTCGTTTACGCGGTACACACGTATTTTTTTCGTTTCCACTAAACTCATGTCACCGACAGGTATTGTCGGCCGTCACACGACAAATATTGATTGGTTATAAACGCTGATCAAAGACGGGAGGAAATTCTATTGAGACAGTTCAGTGTATTCGAGGCACGTGCACATTATATTTCTATTTATCAGCAGCTGTTGTTTACAAGCGTTCTAGAAATCGACACAAACTATAACGTTTATCTTAATTGAAAGTATAAAACATAAAATAAATGCTCGGATGTCATGTTATAATGTTACAATATTTAACCCTTTTTACAATATATTGTTAACTCTATGTTTTGGCTCTGACTACACGTATTAGTTCTTTAAAGATGATCGGAATATTTCTTTACCGATATTTATTTATTTTGTTTATTTCTATATTTGTTTAATACTGAATTATTTACTTATTCATCCATTCATTCATTCATTCATTCATTCATTCATTCATTCATTCATTCATTCATTTATTTATTTGTTTTTTTGTGTGATTATTTCTCTGTCTATTAGCTTAACCGTCAACCAAATAAAAACAAAAACCGTTGGCAATTTCGTGGCGGGTATTACTAACAAGACTTTGGTTCCACATCAGATACAACTGAGGCTAGGCCTAGGCCAAATAAAAAAAATTTCCGGTTTTTCATCAGCGCCCGCATTTCAAAATAGCTGCCGCATTAACTTTTTTTTTATTTTTTAAATACAGAAAATGTATGGAAAGAAGTGTGTATTAATTGTCCATCCGCTCCGTGAGCTGAGCCAAAATGGCTCGTTTGCTGTGCTTTCTGCGCTGCAGAAAAGAAAAAAAAAATAAATATAAAAACCTCATGCCGCATTTACATTTACAAAAATTTCTAACGAGAAACCGGGAATTTTTTTATTGGCCTAATTAACTTGTTAGTTGGCGAAGAAGCAATGAACACAAAACAGTTTAAAACGACCTCGCTTGAGTGCGACGATGCCATGACACAGTACAGTATTGAAAATGCACGTAATCCCCGGTAGCCTGTGGAGAAATATGATCGTCTCTGGCTCCAGGGCTACCACTATTTCGACACATTTATACCCCCTGCTGTGTCATATATAGAGGATATTACATGCCCGTGTGGGGATACGAATTTTATTGAACACGAGAAAATTAAAATTCGTATCCACAAGCGGACATGTAATATTCTGTTTGTTATATAGACATCGATGAAATACTGAAGTAATCATGACAACCGTGATATCTTCACATGTGAAAAATAAAAATGGTACCAAATTTTTGTCACTGGAAAAATCCTGGTAATTTTCTATTGGCTGAGACTGAAGTAGTCATGACAACCGTGATATCTTCACATGTGAAAAATAAAAATTGTATCTTCACTGGATACCAAAGTTTCGTCACTGGAAAAATCCTGGTAATTTTCTATTCTCTGAGACCGAAGTAGTAATGACAACTGTGATGTTTTCACATGTGAAAAGTAAAAACGGTATCTTCACTGGATACCAAATTTTCGTCACTGGAGAAATCCTGGTATTTCATCTAGCTCATCGGTGTCTATATAATAAATATATATATATATATCGTGTAACGTAAGCAATTATAATTAACAATTATTCCATGAACGCGCGTTGGATATGAAGTGACAAGGCGTGAAGCGCCATATAAGGTCACAGGCCCGTTAAAAAGGAGATGCGACGGGTGTGTACGCACCCTCCCTTCTCCGATAGGATTGAGTGTGACGGGTGTGTACGCACCCTCCCTCCCCCGATAGGATTGAGTGTGACGGGTGTGTACACACCCTCCCTTTCCCAATAGGATTGAGTGTGACGGGTGTGTACGCACCCTCCCTTCCCCGATAGGATTGAGTGTGACGGGTGTGTACGCACCCTCCCTTCCCCGATAGGATTGAGTGTGACGGGTGTGTACGCACCCTCCCTTCCCCAATAGGATTGAGTGTGATGGGTGTGTACGCACCCTCCCTTCCCCGATAGGATTGAGTGTGACGGGTGTGTACGCACCCTGCCTTCCCCAATAGGATTGAGTGTGATGGGTGTGTACGCACCCTCCCTTCCCCAATAGGATTGAGTGTGACGGGTGTGTACGCACCCTCCCTTCCTTCCCGCACAGGAGTGAGTTAACTTTTTTATAAAAATTTGAAATCCTAAGCGAAAGTCAAAACCTGAGAGAAAATTTTAGACAGCTGGAGAAAAGCTTTGCCTTGTATCATTTGCAGTGGAAACCACATAAACCAACCAACGTCAAGAAACGAAACCAAACTCCTTTCTTTCGGGATTACTGCGTGATCTTTGGGTTTTTGTCATTCGAGAATTTATTTTTGTCTTCCCTCAACTAAGCTTTTTTCTAGCACGCCACAAACAGTCACAATTCACAAATTTATAAAGAGTTGTAAAAGCTCCGGAGGAATGTGATCGGCAGAATTTTCCAAGAGTACATGTAATGTTAAATCGGAACCAGGTTGTTCGCTTACCGGTTCGATCGAGCTACCCTGGGTACGGGTAAGGATGAAATTCTTGAAAAACACGTTGGAAACAAATTATACGACACTGCGATTAGTGAACAGCAGCCAAAAACAACAAGGGGAAATCGTATAAAGGGCGAGCCGTTTGCAGACTTAGTTGAATGAAACATATGAAAGCGAGTAAGCGACTTTGTCTTTGGTGAATGAAAATTTCAACAATCTACAATCTCGTTCCCAGGTTCTATCCCTCTCGCCGTCTAGGGAAAAGCCCTGGGAACGAAACTGAATAAATAAGTGAAGTCTACTTTTCCCCGCCTTTTGCCTACGGAAATTTCTGTTCCCTCACAAACTTTTCAGCTTGACAACGCTTGCCGCAACCAATTTCCATATAAGGTCATACCCCCCATTAGCTAAAAAACAAGATTGAGTGAACCAATCAGGCCCGGTTGTTCAAAAGCTGGTTAGCGCTAACCCAGGGTTAAATTTTTAGAGACTGCTGTAAAGACCGTGTACAAAATGCCGCTAGCGTAGGATCTGTTGAAGACCTATCAGTCAAATGAAGAAGTACAGATACAATTAATTGCATACTGACGAGTCCCAAGAAGGACGAAACAGCTGTCTACGGTTGCAAATCCTGGCTTGTTCTGGGCTCTTATTCATATCGGTTCACTGGCAAGTTTCTCTTTTGCGTAGTACATCAGTCATGCAATTAATTGTATCTTAAATTTTTAACACACGTTCCTGTTTTCAACATTGTAGAGACTGATCTGAACTGCAATTTGGGGATTATAATTCTTTTCCCTTGGAAAATCTGACCAGTACTTTATAACAATTAAACCGTAAGTCTTTCCTTAGAGGAGAAATTGCTACTTGAGTTTTGGCTTAACCTAGGGTTTAATTTAACCAGCCTTTGAACAACGCAGAACGCTAGAAACTCAATATCTGAGGTTAAAACTTTTGCAAACATACTCTTAAAATACAATTGCTTCATTGCTCTAATTCTTTTATTAC
>JAOEJH020009602.1:0-17368 GCA_025448215.2 Palythoa grandis
AAAGAAATAAAAACTATACGCGCGCTTCGTGTATCGTCCTTCTCTTTCTTTAGTCAGAAAATAACAATTTTATAAAAGAAATAAAACATGTTTTCCATGCGTCCATTGCCTTGTGAAAACCTCGGCAAAGTTTGTGAGAATTCTGCGACATTTTTAAAGCAAAATTTAGCATTTTTCGTCCGCTAAAATCCATGAAAATAATTTTTTGCCTTCATTTTTAAATCGGTATTCCCTTTTTATAGACATTATCAATCGAAAATAGCCCAAAAAATTTTTCGTGTCATATACACTTTTAGACCAATATTATTGGACAGCCGAAGGCCCTTTTAAAAATTGCATTATTGCATGAAATGTTACACCATGTGTCTGCAGCTTTTTGCTTTACTCATACTTTTGTTTAACAATCAACTATGCTATTATAAGCATGTGCAAAGTGCTGCGATATCTTTACAAAACAAAGGTTACAAACTACTTTTTGAAAGTTATTCTTTGAAGCGATGGTAATATGTTAAAGAGCAGTGTTGGAAATATTTATGTATTTTCTGGCTTAACTTTCTAGATCATCATAAAAGGTATTGCAGGAAGTAGCTTCAAAGGTGATATCGCAGTGGATGACTTTTGGATTGATGACAACTTGTGTCCGCCACCAGGTAAAAGCAATACTCATTTGAAAAACAAAATCTGTGTTTTGATGTTATGTTCCAATAACTTAAAAAGTACAAGATCATTTTATTTTGGCTGTATTAGAGCATTTTCTTTTCTTTTACCTCTTTTATATAAACCGTTGATAAGAAACAAAGTCGACCATAACAGTTTCAGTACCCTTTTGGGTTTCAATAGTATCAGATTAGATTCTTGGTGGTTCTACATAGCTCCTATGCTCTTACCGACTGTCGTTTTAAAGTGAGCGGACTTTGCCTTGTTATCTTTTCCTGTTATTAGTTTATATTTTCACACATGATGCAAATTCATAATATTATATCCAAAACTTTTTGCAACTTAAGCAAAAATGTTGAATACTGTGGTGGTTTTGCTATGAAGCGTATAGAATTTATGGATTTCAATTAAAATGATTATTTATTGTTGTATTGTAGGAAACTGCGATTTTGAGTCAGATAGTTTCTGTGAATGGTTGAACGTACCAAATGGTAACCGTTCAATTGGATTGGATGATTTTGATTGGACTCTTGCTAGTGGAGCTACCCCAAGCTGGCAAACTGGACCTTCCACCGATCACACTACCGGGACTGCCCTTGGTAATAAATTTAGATAGCAGTAAAACTCTAAAAATGTTGTTAATATTGTAGGGCAGACTGGACCTTCCACCGATCACATTACCGTTACTGCCCTTGGTAATGAAAATAGATAGCAGTAAAACTCCAAGAATATTGTTGATATCTTCTTGACCGACTGGACCTTCCACCGATCACACTAGATGGACTGCCCTTGGTAATGAATTTAGATAGCAGTAAAACGCTAAGAATATTGTTGATATCGTTATGACAGACTAGACCTTCCACGTGGAAGGTCAATCACACTACCGGGAATGCCCTTGGTAATGAATATAGATAGCAGCAAAACTCTGCCTGGATCTTCCATCTATCACACCACTGGGAGTACTATTCCCTTTTGAAATGAAGTTAGATTGAAATATAATTCTAAAAATCATAACAAAGATACTGTCGTACAGACATCACAATGATGGTACTGATCTTATTAAGGAAACGTATTCAAAGGAACATTAACAAACTTGTTAATGATTTCATCAGATAGTTGTAATTCTTAAGGTTGATAATTAAAGATTTAGGAAGAAATATCTAAAAACAGTTTATAAATTTTGACCTTTTAAATGTAAATGTATCCGTAACAAATGAACAATAACCTAGAACAGTTATTTTAAGGAGGAATACGTTTAGTTAAATAAAAGTTCCTGATTTTACCCTTAGGATCTTACATATATATCGAGACTTCATCACCCCGTAAAGCTGGTGAAATTGCAAGAGTCCGCAGTCCTTACTTCTCTCCGACCACTGGCAGGTGTTTGTCATGGTGGATGCACATGTATGGACGGACCGTGGCTTCCCTAAATATTTATATGCAACAGGTAGAGTAACAAAGTTGCAAGTTTATGTAATTAGCGATCCTTTCCATAATGTTCACTCCGAAATAATTCTCTGGTTGTAAATTACGTGTTAAGAAATTTATAAGCCCATGTTTCAGTAACTGCATTGTAACTAAAATCCATTTTGTGGGTAAAAATTAACATGCAGTAAGTGAGACTGTGTTATCAAACTCTTTTGTTATTTTAAAAGCGTTCCATCTGGTTGCATGTATCAACATATTTGATATTTATCATATATATGGTTGCTTTTTCTTGATCGTATATTTTGCTGTTTTTTGTGCAGGACGGTAAACCACAAAGCCTAATATGGAACATAAATGGTTCCCAAGGAAATATCTGGAAACGTGCTGAAGTCACTTTAACTAGTCGAATGAAGTACCGTATTATTATTGAGGGAGTTACTGGTTCCAGCTATACTGGAGACATTGCCATTGATGATATAGCGTTCACAGATGGCTACTGTGTAGGCTTGTGTAGCTCGGTTCAGCCCCAACAGAGAGCAGACTGTGGTTATCTTGGTATCACAAAGGTGAAAACAGTATCTTATTGCTTATTTCGCAGGAGCGTCTAAACTAATGTTTGTTTGCTTCATATTTAACATTTTTGTATTTAATTTTTTTCAATGAAGGACACCTGTGTTCGTGTGCGAAACTGTTGCTGGGATGACTCTGTCAGTGGAGTTCCATGGTGCTTCTACCATCCAAGTTCTTGTCGCTCAATTAATCCTCAAAGTCGTCGTAACTGTGGTTGGCAAGGCATTACTCAGTCGAGTTGTCAGCGCCGCGGGTGCTGCTGGGATGGCTCCGTTCCAAATGTGCCATACTGCTTCCATGGGCCATCTAAACCTACTCCTTTCCCTACCACCCTACCTCCACCAACCACTAAACCTCCATCTGTTTGGGATTGTAACTTTGAGAAGGGACTTTGTAACTGGAACAACTCCAAGGAAGATAACTTTAATTGGCTTAGATCACGGGGTTCTTCGCCATCTGTAGGCACTGGACCATCATTTGATCACACAACCCAGACTTCAAAAGGTAGTTGTTTTTTACAAAACATCTTATCAATTAAAGGCAATTGTTCAGAAAATGTATGTTCGTGTGTATTTTTTAATGCGGGATTCACAACAAATTAATGATTACTCCAATGAATACTGTTTGCTTTAGGTTACTATATTTATATTGAGACGTCGTGGCAGTCGGCAAATGACACTGCATTGATAGAAAGTGCTGTGGTACCATCCACGTCCAGCAAACCAAGTCGGACTGTGTGTTTGAGCTTCTGGTACCACATGTATGGGCAGCACGTTGACGAGCTTAGTGTGTTTCGCAAGACAGGGCAGTCACTTCCGAGTTCCCCAATTTGGACCAAAAAGGGAACACAAGGAAATCAGTGGAGGCGCGCACTTATAGACTTCTCCAGTTCCTCACCTTTTAGGGTGAGTTTGTAGAAGAAGCACTTATTCTTACTCGTATTTTGCTTTTATACATCCTGGAAAATTTTCATTTAATAGAGACATTTAGCACCGGGTTTTTTCAGAGAACACAGCAAACCACAAATAGCAGTTTGAAGCCCGAGGTTTGTCGTCCGAGGTGAAGTTGAATTTTGACTTTTAGCAAGACGTTAGCAAACATGTGGAAGAAAGCCGCCATATTTGTTTTTGCCAATTCATCACTACATAAATTTAGGTGGCTGAAACTCGAACATGTTTTGTTGTTAAATGCTGAAAACTTATCAGTTGACGAGAAGAAACATGAAAGCATCTAGGTTTTAACCCAAAACGTGGGTCTGTGACGTTTAGATTGTCAAAAACCTGCCGTATTTAACTTACCGCTCGAACCATCGAAACTTATATTGCAAACGCAAGGCGTGATCGCGGGAACAAGGATACGTGACTTTTCGAGGTCTGTAGTTTGCGAAAGATAAATCTGATGATAAACATCTGTAATACCGTTAATATCATGCGAGTAGTTCAAAAAACCTACTTAAATAACACTTACAACCTCCAAGTATAATTCGGCAAAACATATACATTGTTTGTATAATTTACTTAGGTTAATTTGCTCTCCTATTAGAAAAAGCGTTGTTAAGAGAGTTCACGAGAAAGGTTGTCTGGGAAGTCAAACTGAACAAATCAAAGGAATGCAACTCAAACCACTGGTGCGCGCGTAATTTTTGGTAAAGTTAATATAACGAAACACTGATCAGCCACATAGGATATATTTTAGGATATTTTAGGAGTAAAAACCTATTCATTGGCGCTTTGTTTGCTTCACAGATTGCAATTCAAGGAACTCGCGGTGTAGGATATAAGGGAGACATAGCCCTCGACGACATTACGTTAACTGATGGAGTTTGCCCCCCACAAGGTATGACTATTTTGTAACACACGTCTGTTAAATGAAAGAATTTGTACTTTTCGTGGAGTTTTAGGGAATACAGGCCTCATAAATCTTCTATATTTCCTACTTATCCTATTATTTGCATAGGATCCCATAAAGAGCTTATATTTCCTATAAATAGATCATATTCTGATATTGACATTTTGCACTGTGAAGGAACTTTGTTGTGAATTAACAAAATCAGAGTTTTTCTTTAGCAGTAAAAGTAGTATTCCCTTACTAAATCTTCTTATTTTGTGAAGCTAATGAACAATTAAGAAAAATACAAGAAATATACGTTCTTATGAAATGTCAATCTTCTCATTTCTGTATTTTCCTATATTTTGAACTTGAACAGCCTTTTTTTCCAATCAGATTTTCCTAAAAGTGGCTGGGATGCCTGGGAATAATATTTCGTTTATACTTCTCAATTAGGTATGTTTTGTATATGTTTCAGCTGAATGTGATTTCGAGGATTACCTTGGTTGTGGTTACACACAAGACACTGGAGATCAGTTTGATTGGTCTGTCGGTAGTGGCAATACAACAAGCGTCTATACAGGACCAAGTACAGATCATACGTATAACACTGCTTACGGTGAGAATAGCAAATGATTAATCTTAAGGATCAAACTTCAGTTGCAGCTCAGTAGGTTAGTGCACAGCCTTCGGAGCTAGATGTTTTCAGTTCGATCCCCAGTGACTTCAACATCTACTTCGACTCTGGATTGATTTGTGTAGCTTTAGCTTTCAATAGCTGTAAAACGGACCATTGACAGAGGGAGGGGGGAAGGGCATACCGTCGGATTTAATTGGTGCCAGACTTTAGGGTTGACAAATTTCCCGCTACTTATATTTTTGTAAAGATGGTAAATACTTGGACTTGGAGCTTTGGTTTACAGTTGAGAGAAGAGTGTCGTAATTGCTTCATCTAATCCATGTTTTCAGTACATTTTGAATTGACATTCAGGTCTGTTCTTTTCAGATAGGTAAACATTAATACACCTCAATGGTCTCTTCTCTCTTTCTGTCTCTAAGACAAACTAGCATCATCGGAAATTTCCGTTTACTCCGTTAATCATCTTGAGTGTGTATTTCTTGTAGGTAAATACATGTACATTGAAACATCATCTCCCCGAGTCCCTGGTGACGCAGCAAGACTTGAGAGTAAGCAATTCCCACCCACTAAGGGCCTTGGAAGGTGTCTGCGATTCTGGTATCACATGTATGGCTCGGGAATTGGACGGCTTAATGTCTATCTTAAGAAAAATAATGCGTTGGGTGCCCCAGTTTGGTCTGAGTCAGGCAATCAAGGAAAAGATTGGCACAGGGCGTTTGTACCCATCAAGAGTCCTTTGAGTTGGAAAGTACGTAGATGGCAGTTTATTAATTTGTTTAAGAATGGATCAAAAATTTTGGGAGAGGTTGTTCGTATTTATCGTTGTTTTAGTTCACAACAAACGTTATTACCTGTTGTTTACGTAGTGTGAATGACATTAAAATAGCATCTCTGAGGAATTTGATTGCGTAGTGGTAATCACTTGGCGTCTTTTACCTCTACGATCTGAAGTCAAATCCTAGCTTCACTTCAGGGCTAAGATTTGTCGATTGCAATGTAACTGCGAGAGGTTTTCCTTAGGTACTCGCCTTCAGTGACCCTTTCCTTTCGAGGATAAAGCTAAAAAATAAGTCTTTTTTATTTAGCCCGTAGGATCGAAAGATCAAAGATTGGAACAACATTTTTTATAATCCGGAGATTTTTCCAAAAAACACAAAATCTTTTCTGCTGAAGAGTATGTAGCCAGGCCTGACTTTTGTATTTGGCAATATGTGGTTTGTGTTTTTACTTCGTGAATTGATATGCTTCTAATTAGTGGACGATGTGTGATTTTTTTTGCCAGTCGGGATTTTAGTATCCATAAAAAATTATTGTAGATATGATGCATGCGAAAAACAAGACAGTATAAATGTTTACTAGGCAGGCTAAAAGTCAATTAGTGAGAAGTTATTGGTTTGCAATTTTCTGTTTTCACATAATTGTATGTAAGTAGGTTTTGGTTGGTCTGGTGTCGCTGTTACTATGTTCCCTTCTAATACCTCTATACTTAATGTTCTCCACTCTGGTTTTAATCCTTGTTTAGTTCTATCCAGTTTTTCAACCAGTGCGATCTTTTGCATTCATTCACCACAACAGTTATAATACCTGCTCTTGCATCTGCTCTTGAGTTTGATTTTTTTTCTTAATTCGTAAATAGTCATTATGGATTAGTTATTACCCTTGTATTCTTACCTTACATCGTATATTTTTAGATCGTATTTGAAGGCATTCGTGGCAGGAATTATCGTGGTGATACAGCAATCGATGATACCACAATAATGGAGGGACCCTGTCCGCCGTCGGATTCCTGTGACTTTGAGACTGGACTATGTTCTTTCATGAACGAACTAACGAAAGATGATTTTGACTGGGAGCGGAACAAAGGCCACACAGGAAGTATTCAAACAGGACCGTCGGTTGACCATACCCTTGGAACTTCCAGCGGTAACTGTCTTAGAGTCCGTGATATTGATCAGTATCTTACCCTTTTACTCCTGCGTTTTCGGTAATTAAAGTAAAAAAATTACCAATTAATTGATCAAAAAAGCTCTTTCTAACCTCTCGAAAAAAACTATTCAATATCAAGTCCACTAAATTAAGTTAAAACTTGCTTTGTAACTCCCTACCTTAAGCCCTTTTTAATTAGCATATATTTATGTATAAATGTCCCGGATAAATGTGTGTAAAGTTGCTTTTGTTGGTGTGCTTTTACTGAAGATGGCAACAAAGTTTGCCGAAACATTTTCATTAAAGACAGTCGTTATACTCCTTGAATTTTGTATTAATTTTCAGTTTTCGAATTCGTTGAACCAAAGAATATTTACTGAATCTGCTCTTCAAGACAAGTAACACATTGACTTTATAGAAATCGTTCACTGGTTCAGAAGTTGAGGCAGTCTTGGTTCATGAGAAACTAGTTTAGACAGGATAAGGTTTAAAACAGCTCGAGGACTGCAAAAAACTAGCTTTAAAAACTTTGTTGAACCAAAATAGATACGTAATCGTAACGGAATATGCCGCAAACTTATTTCGTAGCCAACTTTACAAGTTTTTTGAACTTTTAGGAAATTTAGCCAGCTCTCTCAAAGTGTCATGAAATTCGAAGTGCTTACTAAAATTATTCCCTAATTAAAGAAATTATCTTTTTTTTTGTTTTAGTGAAGATACAAATCAAACTTTGTTAAGAGATGTTAGTTAAGCCCTGTTGGAACATTAACATTCAGAAAGACTTGTTTTATGGCATAGAATTTGCCCTTGTAAGCAGTGGCAAATTGTCGTTAAAAAAATAATTCAAGTGTAACAAAATACAGCTTGGGATCTTTAGGAGTATTAAATTGCTGTTCACTGATCTTTCTTTACTTCTAAACCCAAATCTTTCTAGGTCATTACATGTACATTGAAGCATCATATCCAAGGAAGCCGGGAGATAAGGCTATGTTGCTATCTGAACTCATTAAAGCCAATCCGTATTTTAACTGGTGTTTGACGTTCTGGTACCACATGTATGGTAACAACGTTGGGTCACTTAGAATTTATTCAAAGAGAAATCCGCGCGGTAATGCTGGTGGATTTCTCAGATTACTTTGGCAGACCTCTGGCAATCACGGCGATCAATGGCACTGGAAGCAGCAGCAAATTAACAGTGGCGTTGATCACCAGGTATATGTTACCGTGAAGTTATGCCAACAAGCAAAGAAAACATGGAGATTATTACATGTTAAGAGCTTGATATCGTCTTTATTCACTGGTTTTTCGTATCATAACTCTTAATATTTTATAATTTATTTATCACATAAATTAGGATAGATGAAACAAATCGGTGACGCCAAACGATTCATTGAAAGTATCAAAATAACTTACCTAGATCTCTTCACTCATTTGGTCCATTGTTCGGGTTGTTTTTCGCCTTTATGGCTTAAAAAGTCTCAATGGAAGTTCTCATTTTTCTCGAGATGCTTATGCTCTCATTTTAATGCAAGAAATTTGAATGTCATCATCCTAAAATAGAATAAGCCGCGAATTTGAAGCCATGTTTGAAGCCATGTTTCATTGTGTGAAAAAAGGCGGGAAGTGTGCGTCGCAATAATACAAGCAATGTGATTGGCTGAAAGTATTTATATCGGGCTTTTTCACTGAACCATTTTACTGCGAAGTGATATATCACTGATATCGCTTTTTTGCATTGATATGGTTTTTCGTCGCGACACAGTTATCAAGGCTATTTGAAAATTATGCTAAGTTGCACACAAACAAAACCTCTAAGTCGAGGTCAGGTTCTCAGAAATATGGTAAATGTATCAAAAGTTACAACCTAACCTCGACTTAGGTTTTCTTTGTGATCGATGGAACCTAATTTGGAAATGGCTCATTAAATAAGTGCAATAGTTTTTATGTTTTGCCATGGAAGTACCTGGAGTGAAGCTAGTATTGATAGTAGGCCCTCCATGGTGTCTACTTAACTACCAAAATAAAAGCTCCCTTTCCCGTTCCCCATCCCTTTACCACTGCTTTTGGTTAATAACAACAGTATAAAGTTTATTTCTTAGCAATTCCTTAAGAAAACCTCCCCAATGTTATTGAAGTGTGTTTGACGCAGGAAACAATGTGTTCAATGAAATATCTTATGTACCAGAGCGTATTGTTGTTGTTGTTAAATATGTTTCTCATAGGTACGTAACAATTAATATCTAATTTAGCACCTCTATGTTAAAAACAGGGTTCGTACGCCACCTGGAAAACCTGGAATTCCTTGAATTTCGGGATTTTTTGTTCCAGGCCTGGGATTCCTTGAAAAATGGGTTTTTTTTGTAGAGCGACCTGGAAAAATCCTTGAATTTCGAGTTTGCAGTCCACTTAGTGTAATTTGTGCCGATAGAATTGTTTTAAGACATAATGTTTGTTCTTTATATAATACAAAATCTCTCGATGGTTGACACATTCTGACTTCGAGAAATCAGAATGTATACTTCTTGCAGTACACACTTTACCCCCGTCCCGATCTGACGGTACCTTGAAAAAGTTTAGCACACCTGGAAATTACCTGGAAAAGTCCTGGAATTTTACTTTGAGTAAAGGGAAAGAACCCCTTTAAAAATATTTATTTTACCATGTATTCACGTTCATCCATGTGTTACTTGATCTCAATTTTTCCTCATTTTCTAGTGATACCCTGTAAATTTAACCTGCATAGGCTAGCTTTAGCTATAATATATAAAAATATATTTTGTACTTTCTATTACTGCTGAAAAAATTTGTATTGTATTGTACTGTATTGTATTGTATTGTATTGTATTGTATTGTATTGTATTGTATTGTATTGTATTGTTTTGTATTTTATTGTGTCATTAAAATCGCTAAAATACTTAAGTAAAATAAATAAAGGCTAAATTTTGTGTATAAAAAGGTTTAAAACTCCTGATGACTTTTAGTCGAAGACATTAGAGTTTTAAGCCTTTTTTAAAATACACAAAATTTAGCCTTTATTTATTTATTTATTTAATTTACTTGTGTATTGTATTGTATTGTATTATACTGTACTGTATTGTACTGTATTTTTATTGTATTGTATTGTATTGTATTATATTATATTGTATTGTATTGTTTTGCATTGTATTATATTATATTGTATTGTATTGTATATAAACATGCCATAGCGAGCCAGGAACTATGAATGATTATTTTCCCGTTATTATTATATTTGTGCATAATACAGTTTACATGCACCAGAACTAACGTATATTTTCCTGAAGGTTGTCTTCCAAGGTATTGTTGGAGGGTCATACGATGCAGACATTTCTATTGATGATGTTCAGATAAAAGTTGGCAGATGCCCAGGTAAGTCAGTCATTTGGCCAATCTATAGATTGCGCTTAACGAAAACAATGATGTATAATAAGTTAACAAACAGAAGATAATGATTTTCAAGATAATCTTTGTTACGTTTTACAAAAACAACACAAGGTTGTGAACAAATTTCATCCCCGTAGGATGTTTGAGAAAAGCTGACGTTTTCGGGAGTTAGCCCCTTTGTCGGAGCATTTGAAAAAACTGAGAGAACGATGGGTTGGAGTAGGTGGCAGTGAAAGAGGCCAAGGTCAAAATGATAACTAGATAAATGAAAATCTTTCATTGATGCTACTAGGAGCCAAGTTTCTAGTTAGAATATAATTTATGTTCTTTTCTTTCTTTTTCTTTTTCATTAAAGTTGTTATGTTTGCTGTTACTGTTGCTAATTTGCATGTTATGAATAGAAAGCCCTGAGGGACTGAGATGCCCCGCTACTGGTTTGGAAAGTGTTAAGGTTACCGTATACCTTCAGGGGTGTTCTGCGTCAAAACGATACGAATTCCCTTTGAGTTGTAACTCTTGAAAGGCGACTTTGACGCTCGTTTTAAGAGAACGTAAAAAATTCTAAAAATTCATTTTAATAAGTCTTCAACGAAATGGTCTTCTAGTTTTCTACCAGTTTCTTCAACAGTTTTTTTGCAAACGGAACAAGCAATTCAATAAATAACGTTAGATAAGCTGTAGTACAATTGAAATTATCTTGAACTTGGCATGAATTGGCGGGTCCGATAATTTGAGTGTATAAAGTGATAAACGGGCAAGTTTTACATTGTTGGGGCGAGCATTTGAAAGTACCTGGCTCTCTTTTAGTTCCCAACTAAAATGTGTTGTAGAGTTTTATCACGTTTGAATGAAACAATTGGAGGTTTCAAAAAATAGATTCAGTTTACGGATCGGATTGTAAGATTTTAAAATTACGAAGAATAACATTTTTAGCGAGTAAATTATAAAAGTGGTAGATGAGAATAAATGGAATTCTCTCTTTGCTGTTCAAATCAGATTGTTAAAGGGCCGTCTCTCCACTTACAATCTGAACCAGGTGGAGTGCTTGATTAACAACTTGGTCTGGATAGCCTCGTTCGGAAAAATATGTAGGCATTTGTAAGCATTTAGTTTTAAAATCTGAACTGTCGCTGCAAAGCCTACCAAATCTAAGAAACTTAGAGTACGAAATTGAATTCTTAACATGTGAAGAAGAATACGAAAGATAACTATGCGAATCTGTTGGCTTATAGTGGACACTGGCGGTCATCTTGTTTTCTGGGATTGAGAGTTTAATGTCGAGCAATGTGACCGTAGTGATAGAAACTTTCCAAGTGAATTTAAGTGCTTAATGAAAGGAATCAACAAACTGAATGAATTGTTCTAATTCTTCTCTGGTACAGGATGTATTTCCAGGACAGTCATCAAAGTACTGGCCAAACAGTTCTGGTTTAGGACCATTGAAAGTTTGTTCTTCTGTATAGCCAACGAAAAGATTTGCATAGCTAGGTCCCTATTTAGTTCCCAATGCGACAGCGTTAAACTATTGATAGAATTCGTGGTCAAACGAGAAACAATTAAGTGTAAGAGCAGGTTCGACCAAACTACTTAGTGTGTCTGTGGACGGCTCTTTGAAGGCGCGTTTTCGAAAAATGTTTTGTAGCCACTAGGTTAGGAATGACAGTGTACAATGAAGTTACATCCATGTTTAAGATATATCAGACATCTTTGTTACGGCCTGTTGTTGGTTAATGTAACTTAATCAACCTCTTTATGCGGGACTCTGGAATCTTTCGAACGTGAATGAACTGTTTGCCTAAAACTTCTTTTTAATCGTGCAAGGCTACCTTTGTATCAAATGTCTTGTCAAGTATCAGAAACAAAATTATAAAAGTCTTGATTATAGAGCTAGCGCCAAGCAATTTTGTGTTGTTCGTTTTTACTTCATACCCATTTGAGTTAATTGCATATGTTTTCATCGAGAGTGGAGACTGGCGCTACATCAAAACACGTCACGTTTCAAGATGGCGACACTAAGCGGGGAATTTAAACTGTGGTAGTGTGTAGACTATAATGCGGGCACGAGGCATGCGTTCAAATATATATCAATCCATCAATCAAGTTCCAAGAAACAGTTTTACATTACTTTTAAATTCTCTCACATAGCCCCTACACCTACGCCTTCCCCTAACCCTTGTGCCGTCAAGTGCAAGAGCCAGAAGTGTGTCCCTGCGAACAAAGTCTGCGACTTCTCAAACGATTGTGGTGTTGGCGATAACACTGATGAACAGAACTGTGCAGCTTGTACATTTGAAACAGGTATTTGCTTCTTGTTTTGAATTGCCAGGGTGAGAAGAAAAAAGTTGGTAAAGATTTGTATTGTAGCCATATATGTTGCTAAGTATATTTGCACAGGTAATCATAGCGAATGTTGAAAGTTTGAAATTTTGTAATAAATTTTAGAAAGGAAAGTTTGCCAGCTACTGATAAAGTTGTGATGATTGAGAATTTATTCAGTGGCTGTGTTTTTTGTGCTGGCTTAGTTGAGGACATTAATGTCACAATACATCGTACCTGTTTTGGAGCATATTAGAATGTAAGCTTTTTTTTAAAGTTTAATAATGCTGCTGTTTGAAATCCACTGGTTTCGTTGAGGTGGAGAACTGACTTTTCAAGGTCTCAACGTTTTACCTCTAAAGGTCCACATGGACCAGCACCTGTTTATTTATGTGATCTTGTTCGGCCGTACAATCCGTGAGGTCCTAAGTTCTAAGAGGTTCTAGTGTCCTTGCCAAAATGGAGCGTGAACAGCCATGGCATCAGTTAGGGTTTTATGGTGCAAGTGGTTTTAGTGTGTGCGCGCCCAGACTTTGTAAGTGCCTGCCGCTCGATGAAGATGCAGCGCCTCTCTAGTTGTCTTTTAATAATATCTTAATACCTTGGGGTTAGACGAGCAACCTATATACATTCATCTACAGTATAGGAAACTATTGCGTCTCCTCCATCTTGGTCTCGAACATAATCAAAATGGTTTGATGAAGCTACTTGATGGCTTCTGGAGCTTACAGTTGCCTTGTTTTGGCTAAAAGGAAAAAAGCTGTCTTATAATACATTGCTCATTAAGCGCTTTTATATAAATAAAATAGTAGGATTAGAATTCCAAAAACTAATACAATACGGCTCGCTTGAAAATAGATCGAAGAAATCTTTCTTTAGACAAAAAAACATCACTCAGTTTTTAAAATTTGAAAATTATCTTTTTTTAATCACTGATAAGGACATGAGCTAAACAAGAGCGTTATTTAAAGACCATAATTAGGATTTAAAAATTGAAGCGTCGCAACCAGGCATAAAATTATATAATCTTAAAATCGTTCCCTGCCGCTTTCGGTTTTCACACTACAACCTTTGACAAGTAAAAAATGCCTACATGGACTCCGTATATAAAAAGTTAAAAGGTGTGAAATAAGAATTAATAACTATTGAATGAGAAGTAATAAAATATTAAGATAGAAGTGCAAACAAAAGCCTAGAATTCTACAGTAATATAAAATGTCAGCAAAACTATTTATTTAAGAGAATAGCATATTGTTTTGGAAGTGGTTTAGAGTTATTGTCTGCATTTTCTGTTGCGGCAGTATGCCATGAATCAAGAGTTTTCCTTTGTCTAAAGTTTTCCTTTTCAATAACTTAAGCTTGATTAAAATCAATCCTGTGGTTGTTATTCCAGGCATAATGTGTGCTTCATTTGATCCCTTTTTGCACGATTTTTGTTTCTTATGTGTTCTTTCGATGCAATTACTGTTTTTCTTAGGCACCTGCAACTGGACTGATACAAGTAAAGGATCGTTTGATTGGAGGCGTGATCGTGGTGGTACTCCTTCTTCCAATACTGGTCCAGCAAAGGATCATACACTGAGTTAGTATTGAAACACTCGAGTAACTTTAGTAACGTGTTTTAAAAGTGGATTGAAGTGCACAAAATACACTTGATGTTCCAAAATGATTAATGGTTTCAGGTCCATACATTGTAAAGTTTTCAAAGTATTATATTACTTTATTCTGTTAAACACGAATTTAAAGCTATTATCCATCTTTCGGCCTCCATATTCCTTCATCAGTGTGTATATTATTGTATACACTTGGGTCTTAAGAAATTTAAAGTTGAGCCATGAGCAAAGTAGTTAATTGATTTGATCAAGTAATTATTGAGGTTATTGACAATTACAGCAAAATACCTTACTCAAAATCGTCATTTAAAAGATCCCAACAACGTTTTTGAAAAAAACCTCATCAAGGTTACTGTTTGCCTATCTAAAACGTTTATGATCTCAAGAGTCCTAACGTCGAGAAACAACTAAATTTGCTGCAGGAACGACATTCATAAAACTATAGTCGGAGTAAATTGATAAAAACAGTGAGGAACTGGTGATTTTTGTTTTCTTCTTTGCAGACTCTGCTCTTGGCTACTACATGTATGTAGAGGCTTCAAATGGCAATTCATATGACCTAGCTCAGTTAGAGAGTGCGTGGCTCAAACAGGCGGCTGCTAGTTGCCAGATGAAGTTTTGGTATCATATGTACGGCAGTGGCATTGGCTCTTTGTACGTGTATGTAAAAGTTGGAACCCGCTATACCCGCATGATAGAACTAAGCCGAAACAAGGGTAAGTGTTCCCACTTAATCCCATTAGTGGTATGTGCCATATTTTAGGCTTTGAATAGTCTTGAAAAGTTAAATTTCTCTTGTTTGGTTATTTCATTTAAATGAAAAGTCAGCTATCAATAAAAAGGACATGTTTCCAATATTTTCGTTCAATAAGTTTAGCACTTTACCCTTTTTAAAAAACATTACTTGATGTCTTTTTGAGATGAGCACAACCCATGAACTTCATTAGACATTTTCTTTTTAACATACCTGATTGAAATCGTATAGCGCTAAAGTGCAATATATTAATCATAGTTCTAAAGTACATGGATTTTGCTTCTACTTAACTAATTAATAATTTACAATGAATAAAATAATAAGTATGTTACGCGTGTCATGATTCGTGGACGTGAGACAAGATTTGGTGGAATGATGAAAGTATAGACTATGGATGGGTTAACTTAATTGCACAATCTCTTGTTTTTCTCCAATTTTTTACATATTTTTATCAACAACTATCTCGTTTATAATATAGAGTAGAAAGCATAAAGTTTCCCAATACAGTTCCTGACTGATGCGACAGCGACGTAGGCTTAAAACTCACAAAGACATAAAACGACCCTTAAACACAACGATTGATATATAACTTGAGTCCCGATGACATAACGATTAACGTCGTTAAAAACTATCAATCAACTGTTATACAAAAGAATCTGATGTACGAAAGATATCAAAATGTGATGAAAACGTATTTGTAACTACAGGAATAGTTCTTTCGCAGCTAATTCTGAAATACGTTGTTTTACCACGAAGGCAACAAGTGGATCCAGGGAACGCTATATATAGGGCGGCGAAGCCAACCCTTTAAAGTCATCTTTGAAGCGGAACGTAGCTACAACGTGTTTGGTGATATAGCTATCGATGATGTGTCATTTGTCAACTGTGCTTTGCCGCCTCCTCAAGACCGTTGCAGAGCAAATCAATTTACTTGCACCGTTAGGAAATCGTGTGTGTATACGAATCGTTTATGCGACTTCACTGATGACTGTGGAGATTATACAGATGAGCTGAACTGCCAGGGCTATCAGTATAGGTTAGTAAGGTTATTGTGGAGATATATAGACTAGCTGAACTGTCAGGGCTATCAGTAAAGGTTAGTGAGGTCATTGTGGAGATATACAGACGAGTTGAACTGCCAGGGCTATCAGTATAGGTTAGTAAGGTCATTGTGGAGATATACAGACGAGCTGAACTGCCAGGGCTGTCAGTATAGGTTAGTAAGGTCATTGTAGAGATATACAGACCAGCTGAAGATTGTTGGTTAGTATAGTAAAGTATCCATACGAATAACTGCAGTCTTTAAAGGTTCTTAGTATACTAAAATCGTAGGGAATACGCGTTCTATCTTCAAGCACTGGATATTTTTGTTGCCGGGAGATTTTCAAACTCACAAGATACAATTTGTATCCTTAACTGGCCATAAACGATTCCGTTTGATCTCCAAAAGCTGTTTTCGCTTCTGTAAAAGTACAGACAATAAAGCCTTCCTATTTAAACTTTTACATTTCGAAAGGGAAAAATATAGGTATCCAAAATTAACCGTACTTCGAAGCAGCTCTCCTATGAACAAACCCCACCCTGTCCTTCATATTTTCTTGCAACATTAAAAGTGAAATTCTCGTGTTTAGGTGTACATTTGAGCGGTCATTCTGTGGTTGGAGGCAGCTGAAAGATGATCAATTCGACTGGACAAGGAATCGCGGAACAACAACATCTTATGGTACAGGGCCAGCATTTGACCACACATCTGGAAGTGCTACCGGTATGATTGCAATTTTGCAGTTTTTAATTTCTGTTTAGTACCGAAAGTCACAAGTGATCCACATCATAAAAGTATATTCCTCATCAATTTTGGTGATTTTTTTGTGTTATTAATTGTGTTCTCATATGTGATGAAATAAAGTCATCTTTTTCTTTTCTTTAAACAGAATGCCCAGTAAAGATTCTGTATTCAGAGCAACGCAAGAATTTCGGATTTAAAGTGTTTCGGCCGTTTCGAACCCGGAGTACTTAAAAGATCACATTTTACTGAGTATACTAATTTATGAGACCTTGGGAACATTCTTCACAATTTATCTGAAATTTAAATGAGCTTTTTAAACCATCTTCTCAATTTACTACTTTAAGATCGAAACACAATAATCGATATTTCGAGCAATAGGCCTTTTGCAGCTGGGGGTCACGTGACCACAGCTACCTTAAATCAATCAGCTATGACAAAATGATATCCAG
>JAOEJH020009712.1:0-11206 GCA_025448215.2 Palythoa grandis
TGATAAAAAACACATTACTAAAGATTTGTTAAGGCGAACCAAATAACTTAACAACAGTACTGAACTTTTTTTTTTTTTTTTTTTTACTTTTGGTTATGCCATGGATCTTCATTTGGTAAGGATAGTACCGTAATACATCAGTACGATAGGTCATTTGATCTCCTTTATCATCAATTCGAATTGCAGCTTCTTCTCTTTCATGAGGACGAAAGTCATCCAAAGTGATTGATTTAAGCAACAAAAATTCTTCCTCTAGTTCGTTTATCTGAGTTTTTGAAAATGATACATATTCAGTTCTGCAATCTTACAAAAGAATCTTGAACAGAACAAATTCGCTTTTTCCCTAAAGTTGAATTCAACTTGGCGGCCATATTTCAATACAACCTCGTACCCAGGCTCTTTATCTTTCCTCATCTTTTTATTCACTGAAATGTTGGGCAAAAAATTTCAACAAGGTCCACACACACCTTGCTTATAATACAGGTCTGGTCAGTACATATAACCTTGATTCGAGAATTAATAGAATACTACAGCTACAGTAGCATAAGAAAACCGATAGTTGCATAATGATCAGGTCCAGTTTTAGTAAAATGCGTGAAAAATGTTTGAATACCTGTTTTGCGTGCGTGAAAGCATGTTGTGAAAAAAATGTATGATAATCATGCCAAATGCATGACACTTGACAGGTCTGGAGTCGATAGTAATCAAGAGCAACCAATTGATTGATTGATTGATTGATTGATTGATTGACTGGTTGATTGATTGATTGATTGATTGATTGATTGATAAAGCGGGTAATATTTAAGAAATAAAACATGTTTTTCGTGCCTTCATAGCCCGGTGAAAACCAAGGCAAACGTTTGGGAGAGTTTGAGAACAAATCAGTGAAAACTCGAGATACGGTTGAGGGTTTTCACCTGCTCGAGAATTCTCACAAACTTTGGCGAGGTTTTCACTAGAGAATGGAGGCACAGAAAACATGTTTTATTTCTTTTATAAAATTATTATTATCCGACTAAAGAAAGAGAAAGACAATTTACGAAGCGCACGTATAGTTTTATTTCTTTAATGAAAGTGCAAACTCTCACAACTTGGCAGCAGCAAAATGTCATTTTTTTGCTTTATAGCACTATGAAAGCACACTACTTGTCGACCAATCAGAATGCATGTAGTATCTGAATTATTTTATAAATGTAAATATTAATTATTAGTGATCATCAGGTACAATAAAATTAGTGCTGTGCTGTTACTGAAAGCTTTATTATTTTATTTCAGACCTTACTTGAGCAACTCAAGAGAAAGTTTGGGAAGAATTACAGGGGTTTGCCTTTTGAAAAAATAACTGCCACAGTGGGAATGAATAGTAAGTTAATTTTTAATCGTGAAAAGACAGTATTAAAATCTTGGGTAGTTTACAGTAATGAGAAGATCCTTTTAGGGGAAAATACCAACAAGGGATGTGGGTCATAAAATAAAACTATTGTAAAAACTCAGATGACAATAATAAAAATAACTAGAAGCAAAGTAGTCCAACAAACCCAAAATTTAGCTTCATTTGAAATTCATTGAGGAAATGGGTGATTCCACATAGGTTCTATTATATCTCTTTCCCTTTGCACTTTGAAATAATGGGGTTCAACTGTATATCCAAAGAGTATAAAGTATATAATCTGCAATACAGCACATCACTGCCCAGGTTGTATTCAGTAATGGCACAGTAGAATGTGTTAGTGCTATTACTAGGGAAGAACAGTATGTACGGGTAAAGGGACTACCATTTTCTGCCCTGTGGGGAATGTTTGAGCCATAAGCAATTTAATTTGGTCTTTTCATCAGCCCTTCCCTCTCTCAGAAATCCATGTCTAAAAACAAGGTCCTGCTCACCCTCTTCATCCTGTCTTCCTTTAGGCTAACCAATATCCAGTGAGCTGAAATCAGTATTTTAGAAATCAATTTATTACATTTTCAGCAAAATATCTCATTTCTGCGAATGCATAAATAGATTATAAAGTGCATTTTGGGTTATAGAGTGCAATATGGAAGTTGCTATGAAGACACTCACAAGCACCAAAGTTGAAAACTAAAACAAAATGGCCCGCGTCAGTCATCTTTGCTTTTTCAAACCAAAACGACATTGAACGACTGAAAGAAAATGCAAAGAATCAAAATACTTTAAAAGTTACACAGACCTAGTTAAAACTTTGGCAAAAAATGGGAGACCTAACAGAAAGTCAGTGAGGAACTCAAAGAGTTCGAGCATGAGCAGTTCTATATTCATTGAAGCATCTACGCTTCATTGTTGAGAATATGATAAACAAGAAATCGTATGAAGTTGCTTGTGCATTTCGTGATTTATGGTCGCTCTTGATGTTTTGAAGTTCTCAAATTGCACTCGCCTTTGGGTTGTGCCATTTTGAGAACTTTTAAAACATCACTCGCAATCATAAATTACAAAATACACTTGTGTTCATATGATTTCCTATACTTACCATGAGGCTTCAAGAAGTAAAGAATGGCTAAAATCTAGCATTTATCAGCACTATGAGCAGTTAACTAGACGAGTGTTCAGCTCACCTCACGTTAAAGGCATCATTTTGATTGAAAATTTTCTACTTGGATCAAAATTTTAGACTGTTTTTTTGCAGAAAAGTAAAGTAGAGGTACCACATAAACATCTTACCAAACCCGTTTCAAGATATGAAACCTGGAAGTGTGTTTTTGTGGGGCTTAAATGTGGTGTTTTTACATCTGCCATTAATCGAGTGTGAATCACTGCATCAAGCAGATATGACGTCAATGACTTAACTCACATTGTTCAAAGTTGCAGTAAATTTCTTCCAATGAAATAGTATCACTTTCTAAAGAATCTCCACTTAGGTATCTTTCAGAATCCGATAACATTTTGTAAAAAGTGATTATGAAAGACCATTGAAGCAAGCATGCTATGAGTTGAGTCATTGATGTCACACAACAAAGACGGCATGCAGGCTCAGGTGATTTGCAATTTGGTAATGGTGGATGGGTTTTTCGCTCAATTCACAGGGAATTTTATGATAGTTAGAGTACTAATATATATTATCTTATGAGATATGTTATTTCTATCCATTATCTCGTAAAAATTCTTTAAAAACAAAAATGTTGCTTTTTGTCCTAGTAGTGCTCACTTTAATTGAAAAAGCTAAAATCTCTATATTTTTACTGTAGTTGGCAAGATTGATTTTCTTCATGTAAAGCTGGTGTTTTGGGATTTGGGAGGTCAAGGTGAACTACAAACACTCTGGGACAAGGTAACACTCCCACATTCGAACTGTTTGTCACCAGTTGATAAATATGAATATTTATATAATAACCCAAGTCATTCTCCCATTTTGATTGGTTCTCGCCTATGATCTATTAGAGGACAGACGCACGATTGATGTCACCATTACCAAGTTTTTAATTTTTTATCATATAAAACAAATAGATTCCATGTTTTTGTGTGTCTGTCGGCTATCGCCTCGTGTGCCACTTTTTTGTTCTTACCACAGTTTGACGTCATCTGTGATCTATTACTGAACAGACGCACGCCAACATGGAATCTATTTGTTAAATAGAGCAGCATGAACCATGTTATTGCAAAAACTACTGTACTATATAAACTCAGCAACAATTTTTTAACAAAAACAAAAAATTATTGCAAATGGTACCATGATGATTATCAGGCTTTTGCTTTATTTTCTCAGGTTTTCATTTGAACAGAAAATTCTGCTTAAAATAAAACAGGCATGTAATAATAATTGATAAACATGTGTCTGTTGCCAATGAGTCCTCCAATTGTCAGAATCACTAATCACTTTACTAACTCTTGACTTCACTAAATTAAGTTTCTTGCTGCACAAATGCAGCAAAAATAAAAACTACATTGTCATTAATGATAATAAAATTCTTCTACCATAGTGTATTTTATTTTTTTCATCTTGCCAAAGTATGCAACAATGAGAACTACAATTAATGTTTTCAAGATGTACACAGGTAATTGAAAGTTAACATGTCATGTTTCTTGCTCATGAGCTGTCAGCAGGCAGAAACTCAAACTCTTAAGATAACTACTTAACAGTAAACTCAAGGATGCTAAATCTAAATCCCTTTACGAGTCTAAGTGGCCAGTTGGAGCTGGTGCTTATCTCTGGTTTCTGTAGTGTTAAGTGGATGATAGTCTTTGACTCCCCCCCAGATGGGACACTAATCTGTCACAGGTTAGCCCACAGCATAAACTGACAGTAACGGTACTCATTTTACTGACCCCAGAAGGATGGAAAGCTCAGTCAACTTCAAAATGGCAGAAAAGAAGCTCACACAAATGCTCAAAACTACCCTGCGAGCAGAGATCTCTCATGTCCCCACGTAAAACAAGAGGAAAGAGAGACCTTTGCAAACAGCTGCTCGATCTTTTGAAGCCGCCACCATCCAAAAACATGGATGTACCAGTCTGGTTTGAAGCTGGTTTTACAGCTTTGTAGCCACGAAAATTAATTAACTGCTGCTTTATTGTGTGACTGTAATACTTGTTACCATGCGACCTTTTTATTCACTGACTTTTTGCCGCGACTGCAATACCAGCGAAAAGGGTATGAGAAATTCTTCGAGAAATCTGTTAAATCAGGTATAATTTATCAAAGTTATAAAGCTGAGAAAAAAACAATTCAAGAAAAAGAAGAAAGAAAAAAAGGAAAAAATCTCGTACAGTGCATGGGAATGACGTAGTGGTGTCATGGAAACAGTCACGCATGCTGGACAGAAAATCAAGCATCTGCTTGCAGAGCTCTCTCTTTCCCCTCGTTTTACAAGGGGACATGAGAGATCTCTGTTCACAGGGTAGGATTATTTGTGTTACATTTAGAATTACAGATTATTATAATTGCATTTTATTTTAGAGATATTCTTGTTTACTAAGTTGGGATATGGATTATTTTCAAAATTTAACCAGCTAACAGGGCCTCAAAGAACAGGACTTAAAACCTGTGGAGACCTTCATGTGTTGAAAGGTTGATTAGTGTTACCTTTAATGTGTTCATGAATGTAAACAGAAAATACAGGTAACATCATTCCAAGTTCTACCATTAACTCTATGTGGATTTTTACCAATTATTTTGATGTTCCATGGATGAAACAGAGAAGTGTGTTGCATCAGTTTTTTCTCTTATTGTACGGTAGCATCTTTAATTATAAAAATACAAAATTGTCTGGCATAATTTATGATCTCAATACTTTCTTAATTCATTGATTTTTACTAATTCCTTATAACAGGGGTTGTGACAATTGAAGACTATCTTTTCAAAGAAGAAAAAGAAGGAAGTTACCCAAATGAAGAGGTCATTGGCCAGGTGTGCTATAGCTGTTTCTTTGCCCCTTCCAAAATGAATAGTAAAAACAGTTTTTCCAATGTGGTAAAGATGAATTCACTGCTTCCCAGAAATATAAAGTCTCTCTCTCTAGCCTTTTTTGATCCGCAGTTGGGCATGGGGCAGCAACTATATCTCCACCAAGGGGTCTTATCCTTTGCCAGCACCAGTGCCTTGCCCCATGTCAGGCTTATCTCTTTCAATTCTACCTGAACTGTTTGCCTCCAGGTAATCCTGGGAGGGAACTACTGTAGCTACAAAATGGATGTAACATTTTGAAGAAGTCCTAAATCAGCCAGATCCAAGAGAACCAGTGGATCCACCCCCATCTGATACAAATCTTGATATAGACACAAATTTAGCAGAGTGTTTGCATAGCAATCAAAGCCATGACAAATGGGAAAGCTCTAGGTACTGCAAGCCAAACTGTTGAAAGTAGATATAGACACATCATCTGCTGTTAATGGACCTCTTCTGTAAGTTGTTGGAAAAAGAAGGTATTCCTAAAGATTGGAGTAGTGGTTTTATATTCAAGCTCTACAAGAAAGATTATCTCGGCAACTGTGATAACTGGAGGGGAGTTACCTTATTTTCCATGCCAAACAAAACATTTTGCAGGATATTGCTTAAGCTATTGATACCACACTCAGAGAAGAATGGCCAGTTTCAGAAGAGGAAGAGGTTGCATGGACCAGGTTTTTGCTTTACTCAGCATTCCGGAACAATCACACAAATGGAATACATCTCTTTGCAACAACTTCAGATTTTCAGAAGGCATTTGACAGTGTGCACCATGAAAATTATAACATGCTATATGTAAAAATAATTATCATAATGGTAGAGATAAAATCATAGTAAACACTTAAAAGATAAAATGTAGGAAATAATAGAAGGCTTTAAAAAGTCAGAAGGTTAAAAATGATCCAAACATTTTCTTTGTATTGTCATCATCAGGGATAAAATACACCCACGGTTAACAAAGAATATAAAAAATTAAAAAATTATATGTTAAGTTATTCCCATAGGAATTGAAACAAGTAGTCGGCAAAAACGGCCTGAGTAGCCGGTTAATTCTGCTGGCTGCCGGCCGTCAGGGACAACCCAGAACAATGCTTCTAACATTCGTCTCTTTTGGGTGTTACTGCTCGCTTGAATGACGATGTTCCATGTGAAAGAATGATCATGGTGTTTTGATAAAATAATGCTTGCTGATTCTGAGTTTAAATAGTGTTTTCTTTGATATATAAAAATAACTTGTGCAAAGTATTGTGGGATTGAACTTTGGACAAACACTGCTTCTTGGACTCCATTTAATTCAGATATTGGCTTTGAATTTATGTAAGTCAAAATTTCTTTGTTATTTTGTAGTCGAATGCCTAAGTGGGAAGCAATTTTATGACAATCAGGGATGCTCATGTTCAATGTTTGTCTGCATTTCAATCCCAAAATTTGTGACATCATTTAAAAAGAGTGCTATTAATGTCACTGTGTTCGTTCACATGTGCTTGAAGATTCCTTGTAACGAAATATAATTCTAGTGGTTATCTTTTTTTGCCTTTAGGTGGAGGAATTAGCAATTGAAATAGGAGCAGAAGATATCTTTTTTACAAAGTCAGAGGATGAAAAGAATATTTTGAAGGTACGGTCAATGGCCCTTTCTCAACAATTTTTCTCAGTGATATATAAATAATATAAAAACACTGTCTACAAAACTTTTAACGTGCCATACAATTGCATTACTACTGTAAGGTGCATAACTCTGATTTTTTCTCATTTGGTTTAGTTTATATGTGATATCAAAGATCTGAAGCAAGTTTCTGATCAACTATCTTGCAAGACATCACACAAGGTCATCTCATCAGGACTAGAGTATGTCCCAAACACAATGGTCAGACTTGAGGATCAGCCTCTAAAGCAGGCAGACAGGATTATAGACCTCATAAACAACCACAAGGACGTTATAAGAGTATTTGACAATATTGAGAATTACCCAAGCAGCACATGTAAATTTGTTTCATGACACTGGCATCTTCAAGAGTGTTATCAAATAACTCAAGTTTTAAATTAACTAAAACCATTCTAAAGATAAATTATATATTGAACACTTTTGTTTCTCACAAGAGGTTACTTTTTAATTTATATAGTATTGTTTTTGTTATAGAAACTCAAGTACAGTATCTGAGACTTGCCAACCAAAACAAACTAAATCATATTGCCAACCTAAGTAGCCCAGTTCTTCCTTATTGAAACCTATGGCTGAGTTAATAACCACTTTAATTTTGAAGTATCTTCATCATCATCATCATCATCATCATCATCATCATCATCCATTTTTTGTCATTTTCCATCTTGTGTGGATTTGATATTGAAGGGTAAGTTTGCCCTCCATTTCTGTCTATCAAGAGCATCTTCAGCTGAGAGGCCACACAGTCTTGCAAGACCTTCCCTTAGTTTGAATATTCAACTTTAATCAAACTGACAGGCTGTAATTGCTTGTCTAGCTTGGAGGTGTAAAAGTAGGCTCAAAAGACTGGTACGATCAGTCTTTAAAGTAGGATGCGGCTCTTTTGATCATGCTGTTATAAAGTATCATACTTGAACCCTTCTTTAACTCTATTCACACACAAAGTATGGTCAAAGTAGGATGTGGTCCTACTTTAGACCTACTTGCGATCCTAGTGTGAAAACACCTATTGAATTTTCAACATTGAATATTGCATCTCGAGCATTCTGATTGGTTCACTCAATCTCGATTATCAGCTCATACACCAAATGACCTTATATGGAAACATCATTTTCCGGCCTTTTTGTAAAAGTGAAACAGCATTCAATAGAATTTAGCTATAATTTCTAACTATCTAATTGTTCAGAAATGAATGAAATATTTAATAAAATAATTACTCCACTCATGTCTTGTCGGATATGAGGTGAAACTAGCCAACTCAGTGCTTCCACAGGCAGCTCAGGCACAAAATCAGTGTGGACTTACAAATATAGAATTTGTATGGAATTAATAGCAAAGTAAAATCGCAAGTTTTAAATGCCTGAAAAACCAGCTACAAAGAATCAACAGACTACCAAAAACAACATCAGACCAAGGTTAGTCAAATTTTATTGAAAATTAAACTTGATTTTACTTCGCTATTGATTCCATACAAATTCTGTATTTGTAAGTCCACACTGATTTTGTGCCTGGGCTTCCTGTGGTGCTTCACGCCTCATCAGCTATCTATCACCTCACATCCAATGCACATTTGTGGAATAAATGTTAAATAAAGTTTCAATTAGTCATACGCCAACAAGTATCTTCAAATGGTTTGTTGTAAATTTTAATAGTCTAAGAATACATGGACTTTTCTTTTATTGTTCAACTCCATTGTGCAGTCACTGTGACATAGCTGCGCTAAACTGTGCAATAATAAAGACACACAAGTTTCAAGAAAACATCTTTGATCAGAGTATGTTCCAGTTAGGCTTTGGAGATCTTTCATCAACACACTGTAGTTCCATACTGCACCCAATGTCTAAACAATTAATTTTGTTTGTGTGGATCAACTAACTGTTGTTGTTCATTACAAATTCTGTCAACATTATAACATGGTTATGAAAGGCTAAAATGCTTAAAGGTTAAAGGTATGATGTTAAAAACAAAACATCTCTGACTTTCTGGGCAACTTTTGAAATGATTACATTTTCATTAAAATGCAACCTTTCCCCACAGGCACAGCATACACATAGACACATTTTGAACTTGAAAATGTTCCATTACCCTGAAAATGTCTAGAAAGGCATTTTTGAACCTTTTACCACTGACTTAAAAACATTTTGTAAACACTGACCATAAATATAATTTTTCATTGCATTATTCATTTGGTGGTACATTTTAATGCACCTGTCAAGTTATGCCTGTGGGGAGAGGGGTCAGGTATAGATTGGGTTACTGACATTTTACTGAAAATTTTTGTCAAAGACCCTCCCTGGGGAGGGAACTATAAAGCAAGCTTGTCAAATAATCCATAAGACAGGCTAATTTGACCAATACCTTTGCTGTGTTAAATGCCACTCCTGCAGAATACAGTAGCCAGTGTGCGAAATTAACCTGGTCCAATACCAGTAGTCACTGACTACCAAAAATTAATACAGTTTGAACTACCAATTTCAATTTTTCTCTTGCCCAAGAGACTAGTAAATACCACAGATTGTTGCTGATCTTTCAGGTTGCAACGTTTTCGAGGTTCTGAATTTCCATGCTGGCTGAATTTTCTTCTCAAAACTGGTAATTTCTGATATTTGTCAAATTGGTATGTTCAGTATACATCTTGGCTGCTTTCGAAAGTATTTTTCAGTCCAAATTCAAATTATTTTTGTAATATATGTTCTTGCAGATTTGTCATCCAAGTCATGGCAAGAGAACGAACACAAACAACAATGAAAATCAAAATTTAGAACAAAATTATGGCAAGTAGTTTCTTGTTTTGGGCAATTAAATTTTACAAGCCATTAGTCCGAACGGCAAGTAATTTTCACAGTTAATTTCACACACTGGTAGCTTGATGTGTCAAATCCCCCTTTATGCCCAAGCCCATTCCCTCAACCATTGATAAGTGCATATTTCAAATAACATACAGTCTTTAGTTTCAATTCTTCCAATTGTTGATTACATTTTTAGCTAATTTCAATAACTTTCACCTCTAAATATAATAATTCCTGTTTTATCAAAATGATTATACAACATACATGGCAAAAACAGTGTCATTTTATACAGTATATTACTTTAATTCTCTGAACCAGCAGGATTTGTTTTATTAAAATGAAATTTTCAGGCACAGCTTTTGCAGAACAGATGGCTTGAATGACTCAACACTCTTAATCTGGTTATCCATTCAATGATAAATAATAAAAAATATTTTATAGAGAGCTCTATGGTATTTTTGGAACACTGTCCTTGGGTCATCTTGTTCCTGCAAAAAAGTGAGTAGGTCAGGGTTCATAGTGTTAAAGACCCAAACGATTGTATGACTTTCACTTATCTTTTCCAACCATTTTTAACCCTTTAAGCCCCAAACACGACAAATGATGTGTTGGTAAATTCTCCCAACTGAGCTCCGTACTTTCTATATAAGCAGTTTGGGAGAATTAGGCTTTTCAACTTCTATGGCTTAATCTACTTGATCAATTCCTTAACTCTCATTACCAGTTATATTATTTTGTTTGAGTTTTGTAAGGAGAAGTTAGATGTTGATAAATTGCCTGGGGCTGAAAGGGTTAAAGACCACTACGAACCCTGGTAGGTTGAAGTGAATCATTTTAGAAAGAAAAATGGTAACTTATTAATCATTTTTAAATAGCAAAAAAAAATTTAGCTTAGAACTGTACTATATTATACACAGGCCTTAATACTGCAAAATGATAAAAGACTTAGAAAGAAGTAATTGAGTAGACAGACACAGTTGAAGTTGAATGCACACAGACATACAAAGAGGAAAAAAATAGTGCTGGACTGGAAGTCAGAGTCACAACAATGATACAATTAATGGGGATTTACTAAGTTTCACCCTTGGGTCTAGCCTGTGTACAACCACCCCCTCAAAAAGGAGCGTCTGTGATTTGCCATTGATAATCGTGTTCAAATACCACATGATTTTTTCCGGAATCTGTGGAAAATGATTTGATTGGCTATTACCCCTAGATCATTACTGACCATTTTTCGGCTTCCTTTAGTCATTCCTCTGATTGCTCATCATGAACAGCAATTGCTGTTAAGCCCATTGACTGCAAAAATGCCACCTGGTCTTCCATAAGCGTTTTCAGAGGTGAAATGACAA
>JAOEJH020009815.1:0-11197 GCA_025448215.2 Palythoa grandis
AAGCCTAAACTGTCACGACTGTAAATTAATTTTACCTGGCACTCATTTTTTGCTGGCTACATTCCTGTCTTTTGGGCAAGTAAAATCTCAGTCGGGCAAGTGATTTCCATATGATACTTGCCCAACAGGCGAGTACTTAAAAAAGTTAGTTTCCAGCCCTGGCCTGTATGAATTGCAAACCCAGTAACGCAAATCTAGTTAAGTATTACAAATAATGTTCTTTGGATAAGGTACTGGTACAGATATTGTTCAGCAGAATTTTGAAAATGTTTAGCGAATTTCCTGAAGTTTTGGACATTTTGACTGGCACTGCTAAACAAAATATTTCGACCCCAGGTAAAACCTTACTTTCGGAATTGCATTTAATGAGAACCGTGTGAAGTGAGAACAAATGCGAATATGGTAATAAGCTATGATGAATGATCGCACCGATATAAGCTAAATCCTTTTGTAAGCGTAAGTGGCCCTCTGGAGCCGGAGGTATCTCCGGTTTCTGTAGTGTTAAGCAGATGAGAGTCATTGACTCCCCCTGAATGGGACACTAATCCATCGCAGGTTAGCCCCAACAGAGGCTGGTACTCATTTTACCAACCCCGCAAGGATGGAAAGCTGAGTCAACTTTGGCGGAAAAGAAGGTCACACAAATGTTTGACACTCGGCAGAGCCGGGTTTTCACCCTGGGACCTTCTTGATGGAAAGAAGAGGTCTTACTAATGAGTCAACCACGCCGCCGTTATCGCATCGTTATCCTGTAGTCGGAAATGGCCCTTCTCGGCCATCGCATAAATGATCTATCACTTGCCTTCTTTGAAAGCATGCTCCACATGCAAGATGAGTTCATCAAGTCTGGAATCTGTGGCTTCAGTCTGAAGAATTACAAAAAAAATGATCCCTTTAAGCTTGGAAATACACATAGGTTAATTATGAGGGTAAAAATTACCTTTCTTGAGCTTGATTTGTTCCAAAACAGAAGACAAAAAACACTATGGAAATACAACGTTTTCACCCAAGCCGCCATTTTGGACCTAAAAACACTAGACCGCTGAAACACTGCAAAAATGTTTGCGTGTTCAAAATATTTGCACAGGCCGCCCAGTTTTGAACATGCAGTTTTTACGAGAGAATTGTACATGGTGACAGGGGGGGTGGAGTTTGAAAAGGCGAGAGGGGACGAGGGGAAAGGGAAGGGGGAGCGAGGTTAAAAGGGGCCGGGTTTGCCTAACTCCACTATTCATATTTTTAGAGAGAGGAGGCACCATAGTTCGTATTCTGAAATCTCAGTATTAAAGTTATAACGAGAAGCTCCGACTCAGTAGTTAGTATTGTTTATCGGTTACTGAGTCAGAAACAAAAAATACACATTTTGGAGCATTTTCAGATACTAAGTAACTACGATCAAAAATTTCACCAAAGAAAAGGTAACTCTGAGCTTGGATGAGCGCTCAATAGTACCAAGAAAATCCTTTATAAATTTTGATTTGCTTAGCAAGGGAAGTACTTCAAATGGGTTAGTCTCAAAAATCTGCTGCGCAAAAAAAGCATAATCATCAGATCTGTCAAGATCTGTAAATTTTTAGGGGGGAAATTTTAACATTAGTCAGACTCAAAGAGTTTCCTAGGCTGTACCCCACCACTTTCTGGCCGGCAAAGGAAATTTTGATTTCTAGAACCTCGTCTAAAAACGCCTATTTCAGCATTCTAAGAATGTAATTTTTAAAATAAAATAAACGGTAAACGCATGAAAAGGGAAACAAAAAAACAGAATTTTAACGAAAAAAACTAGTAGTAATGTTCATCACATTTTAGTATAAAATTTTCTTTGTTAACTATTTTGTAGATGATAAATGTGCCTTGTATATGCTCCTAAATTGCAGGAGATTTCCAAAATATATTACATGCAGGAGGGAGACAATATTTCTCTTCAAAATGCGGAGTCTCCTGCAAAATGCGGGAGACTTGACAGGTCTGTATCATTTGAATATGCAACCGAAATTTCAGTTTTCGTTCCATAATGCCAGATAATGCACAATGCATAGTCAAACATTTTCCGCATTTCATTCAGTTCCCGGAAATAGAAATGAAATTATGGTCCACATTTCACCGGTACATGCATGACGTCACTGGCAAGCACATGGAAAGAGTTTGGGATTCGGTCGGTCAGTCGAGTGTTGGGTCAGCGATTTTATCATGCCAAGTGCTTCATCCAAATCTTCCATTCTGATCGGAACACAAATGGAGGGAAACGATATTGTGAAAAATGCGCTTAACATTGTAGAGAAGAAAGTACGAAATCTGGAGAAACGAAAAGTAAGAGACGCAAGAGATTGCATGCAATCTTTGGCGGGGTCGCAAACTAAGTTCGGTTGCAAAATTTTGACCTGTGTGACTTGGTGTATTTCTGTTTTCAGGGCAAACTTGATTCTTACAAGAAACTGATTAATGATGGAAAGGAACTAAGTGAAGAACAGAAGGTAGGTGTCATTATGGGCTGGTTTTCGTGTTGAAAAAGCTCTTTAGCAAAGACGTTTTCAGTTTTGCCAAACCGACAGATGTCAAAAACTCGTTTAATGGTCTCAATGGAGTCATTTCAAACCGTCTGTTGTCGTTACGTGAAATACTACCGTCCCGATGTTTTTCTTTGTAGTTAAGAATTTCTAAATGTTGATTCATTCATTAAATCTCTCTAATAACACGCCAATGATTCTGTGTGCAAAGTTTTCAAAGTACAAATCTGGTCGACCATACATAATGCCGACTTCCTCTATTTCTGAAAGGTTTTGCGCAAGATCATTAGGAGTTTTTTGGCGTGTCCGTGCCATTTTACTCCTGAGTTTGAATAGCAAATAGGGAAATACCTTGGGCTATATTCAGTGACTAAAAATTATGCTGTTTTAAAATTTAAAGATTTTTAAATTTATTGTCTTGGAGTATATTTCTTTCGTTATGGCGTCATGTGCTACAATAGTGTATAACGTAACGTTCTTTAAAATATTTGTTACACCCAAGAAAATTAAATTTAAAATATTGAACAACGCGTAGTTTTTTTTTTTGAATATATATTTTTTTCTTAGTTTTTATTGTCCGTGATTTTAGTAAGTTAAAGGAAAAATTATCTAAAATAAGATCTAGTCTGTCTGCAATTTTGACAATGATTTATTCTCGTCAGAACGCGGTGAGTAAAATGGGGTATGTTGAAAACAATCTGGACTTTGCCAGGGAACTTCAGAAGCAGTTTGCACAACTGAATGTCGAGGTGAGTTTTTAAAAAGTGGAATTTGTCGCCTTTTGAGTATTTGCTAAAATTAAGGTTTTTCAGTTACCCAGTTGACAATGTGAGAATGTGGAATTGTTTAAAAGTTAATATCAAATAGTTTTTATGTTTTCAAATATTTTTATTGGATCAAACTGTTCTGGTAAGTGATATGAAACAGCTCAGATATATGATAAACTCCAGCACCAGGTGGCAATGGAAGACATAATGGTATTGTGTTTTAAGTTGGTGTATAGAAATATTGTTGTATTCTGATTGGTAGTTCTGCACACCTTCACAATTCCAATTTCCTCAGGTTTTGAGTGGCAGTGTCTCCAAAACTGTTTTTTTTATGAAGTTTTGAGTTTAGGCTGTGGCTACCAGTAGTGATTCATGCAAAGTAAATTTGTCAGGTCTTAGGCTCGCAGACTTGCAGAAAATCATCCTTGAGTTGTAATAGATATTAGGCAATATTTCTTGTTAACTGTCATGGCTGGGTTGCTCAAAAGTGGGTTAACTCTAACATTTGGTTAAGGTGAAGCTAAAAGAGCATTTTCTTCACCAAGGAAATATTTACCCAGCATATTAATTATTGACAGTTCAGATTTTCTAAGAAAACAAAATGTTTGTCCCAGAATTGCAACCCAAATCAGTCCATACAAGGTTGGAAACAGAAAGATGGGTTAAAATTTTAGCCCTGGGTTAGTGTTAACCCACTTTAGAACAGCAGAGCCCAGAATGGTTAAGGTTGCAGAACACCCTGGACATATACTTTGGGAAAATTTCGATTGCGCGCTTCATATTAACACTATGTCAGTGGTTTTTGGTGCAAATAAAGCCAGATAAATGTAGTTTTAGAAATCGTGTGCAAAAATAATGAATTTTTTAAACAATTTGTGTGTGCGGTCAATATGGGTTTTCTGCCCTGTTTTGATGAAATTTTATCATGTATTTCAAAATAGACATTTAAAAAGATCATTAATACCACTCATATCTCCAGAAATAAAAACAAGCTCCGTACACACTTGTGATTGTCAGGTTGCCACTGATAAGCTGGGAAAATTTCATAAAGAATGATTAAAACCAGACCGAGCATTAGTGTTTTGAATGTGGCAAAATACCCAATTTTTGTTGTTGGAGAAAACTGCATTTAAAGGTTTGGCAGCAAATGTGATAGTGTTTACATTGTTGACGCACCTACTTCCTGAGTACATGAAATGTAATTAGTTTCAACCAATCCTGTGCTTTGTTGTAATAGGAGATGATGAAAGTGATTTGACATCTATTGTTAGACGCAGTTACAGACTGCAGCGCTATGCACCCAACGGTGAAAACTTTGACATGAAAGTAGATACATTTCCTGTGAAGAATGATAGGAAAAGAGAATGTTTTGCTTCATACCTGGTTAGTTTTACTCTCAGCTGCCAAATAAACGTACCAGGAAGCTTATTACTTTTTTTATTTTTTTTTCCACCCCCCACCCCCCCGGAGCTTATTAGGACCCCCTGTTTATTAATTACAATCATCAAGTGGTCAAAAGTTTAAGATATAAAGTTTATTGATCGGTGTCACATTCATTGTACATCTTCCTTTGTTTTTCTTTGGATTACAGCATGGGCAACAAGAATCTAGAGTTTACAATTCAATAAATTTGTCCATACCGTTGCTGGTCTCCTTTGTCTTGTTTTAAAAGCATCATCAATTTCCCACCCACCCCCCCTTATTAAATTTTTCAGAAATTTCTAACCTACCCATTTATTTGGCAGCTGAGAGTAAGGTAGTTGAGGAGTGTTTTCACCAAAAGATATCACTTTTATGGTAGAATTCAAAAATTGAAAATAATAAAAAACAGAAAATTAAAACTTTCATCATATTCTGTAACCTTAATTATTATAATTGTTTTGTAGATCATTATATAGGGAAATATAAACCATTTTGTGCATTATGTTTTTTTCTTTAAATCTAGTACCAGAAACAACTGAAGAAGCAGGCAAAACGAGATCAGTTAGTTGCACAGGAGGCCCAGCACACTGGAGATGTAGCTAAAGTCAAAGAGGTGCTAGAGTTGCAGAATTTGATGGAGAACTTGTCAGAAGATGTGAGAACTGATTTTCTGAATGGAACAAATGGCGCTGTGGTAAATAGCTCTTAGTTAAGCTTTTGTACTTTTTTTTCAATGTAAACTTGATCTCAAGAGATTTGCTCATGAAGCATTAATGTTTCACTGTTTTTAAATTTTAACAGACTCTTGCTGAAGAAGACCTTACTCATATTGATGATTTCTACAAGTTGATAACGCCTGATAGCGAGGCAGAACTTAACATGAATGATCAGATAACAACTGCAAGTGAACATATTGTTAACTTTTTGGAAGCTTCCAGCACCCAAGTAGCTGGTACAACTTGTATCCTTCTTAGTGTTTTGATGATGGAGTTGAAGAGTGGTGGTGATGATGATGATGATGATGGTGATGATGATGTTGATGATGATGATGATGGTGATGATGATGATGGTGGTGATGATGATGATGATGATGGTGATGATGATGATGATGATGATGATGGTGGTGATGATGGTGGTGATGATGATGATGATGATGGTGGTGATGATGATAGTGATAATGATGATGATGATGGAGGTGATGATGATGGTGGTGATGATGATGGTGATGATAATGATGGCGATGATGATGGTTATGATGATGATGATGGTGGTGAAAATAGTGATGATGATGATGATGATGATGATGACGACATTGTTAGTCACTTTACTAGCTGAACCTTACAGTAAGTAGGTCCTAGACTTACAGAGGGGTAAAACCACCAGGGCCAGGTTAAAATCAAATGCAGTTGTACCAAGACATACGTTCATGGTACACTGTGAGAATGTGAAATTTCACTTTCCAATGGTATACCAACTTATGCCTTGCACTAAAGCTAAAGCTTAAATTCTTTATGAGCGAAACCAGCCTACGGAGCCAGTACCTATCTCTGTTTTTTGTAGCATTAAGAGGATGAGAGTCATTGACTGCCCCTGGACAGGACAGTAATCTGTAGCAGGTTAATCCCAGTAGAAGCTGGTACTCAACTTTGGCAGAAAGAAAGTCACACAAATATTCAACACTCGGCCAGAACCAGGGATTGAGCCCGGAACCTTGTGATTGGAAAGCAGAGATCTTATCACCATGCCAACAACTCCGCAAAAGGCCCAGTTTTATTAAAAATCAAACTAAACAAACTGAAAATGAGACTTCCTTGACATTATTTAATTAGACAAAGCTTTGTCTGATCTGGTGAACAAGATCAAAGGCTGTGGCTACTTCAGTCAGACCCAAGGGGAGGCTGACGCCACAGGAGGAGGAGAGGAGGAGGAAGAAGAAGAAGAAAAGGTGGTTGGTGATGAAGCGGAGGAGGAAGCAGAGATAGGGGAGGTAGCGGAGGCAGAGGTGGCAGTACCAGTCAAGGTAAGAGTGCAACCCTTACACGTCATATTTCAATATGGCAGCCCATGGGAAATTCAAAATCAAAACCTGCTTCAGTACTTCCTCGATTAACTGTACCCCAATTAACTGAACTTCGATTATCCAAACCAAAGGTAGAAGCAAAAAAAACGGTTCAAATTCTCATTGATTTCCAACCAAAACCTAGGGCAAAAATATTTTGCGGGTAAATTCATCATGTTCCCAATCAATTTTTATTACCAAAGTTCGATGTTGTAACGTGCAGGAATTCAATTTCTCATCATGCACAGCAAGGAATTTGGTTTAAGAACATTATAAGTGACTGATCAATGATTGCACAGTCATAAAATGAAGAATTTGATTATCCAGTATTTGGATTATCCGAACAGTTTTCTGAATTGTAATGCCAGTTCGGATAATTGAGGAAGTACTGTAGTTGAGTTTCTTAATTATGTTTAGTTGACAGTAAATTATTATCAGTCAGATCATTAATCCCTAACATAAGGTGTTCTCCATTTAGCCATCATCAGAAGAAGCAACCAATGGAATTCATTCCGAGGGAGCACCTACCTCTGCTGCAGATACCACAACACCAAACGAAGCAAGTACAGAGCCGGCCACAAACATCTCAAGCATTGGAGCTAACGAACATGGACTAAACTTTCTTAGTGAATCTGAGGTTGAAACGAAACCACAGGTTGACCAGGCACAAATACCAGCAGGTGTTCAGGGTAACGAGAGGTCAGGGTTCGATGCAGCACCGGCTGGCGATGGATGGGAGCAGCAGGAAAATGCAGAAGACAACTCGGGAGATACTGGTATGTAATGAATTGGCCTTACTGTTCTGTCTGAATCTGCTAATTTTAAATTAATTGCATGCAACAGTAGGACCATACAATCATAACTCTTGACATAAAAGTCAAACTGTCACTGTATTTTTGTCTTCCATTGCAATGCAAAGAATGCAGACTTACAGGATTTAAACTTCTAGTTTAAATTGGTATCTCCGACTTGTGTCTATCGCAAAGTGCATTTGTCAAGTATGAAATCTGTGAAGAATTCTATTCTATGTTGAGAATTGTCAAGAAATTGAGAATAATACGTAGCTGTGTGGAGATATGGAATTTATTTTCAAGTGTTCAGTTTGATATCTCACGAGTGAGATGTTAAATTTGAACACAAGAAAATATATTCCGTATCTCCAAGCGACTACGTATTCTGTTTATTATATAAACAACGGTGTCTTATAATGATTTCAACCACTTTAGGAGATATTTCTTCCAGCGAGCAACTTTTACTTCTTGTTCAAGGATGAATGGCTTACAAGCCGCAGACTGATTTTCTGTCCTCTTTTGGCATTAATGCTTTCTTTCACATAATTAAACTCGCCTAAATTCCTATCGTTGACGATACCAATGTGTCTGTCATTTCAAAGTTTTATTTAAACTTGTTTATAATTATGTTTTATAACAAAATTTTCAAGAGCCAGAACAGACATACAACTGGTGCAAAACAACTGTCAAGTGTATGCAACGGCGGCCATTGTCATAGTAATGCAAGAACATCACTGATTGGCTGAAAAGTGATATTTACACATGCAAAGTTATCGTATTTTTATGTGTATTTAGATACAATGTTTCTCAGTGGCAGAGAACTCTATAAGACATTGGGGTTTATATAAAAAATATAGTTTTATTGTTTCATCTTAAGAATTGGAACTGATCATTACTTCTACACAACCCACTTGGAAAAAGATAATATCACAATGGGTAAAAGCTTGAAAACCAAAACTATTAGATGTTTTCCCTAAAACCTGAAATTCCACAGCAAAAATTTCCAAATATTTAGACTAATATTTAAGATATCTATGAGAAAAAGGTATTTGCTAAAAACTCTATGGGTTTTTGTACGCCACCTGGAATTCCCAGAATTGGGAATTTTCATCCAAGGTGTAGGATTTGAAAAATGTGCATTTTTTAGAAGCCTGGAAAAATCATTGAATTTTAAGTTTCCAGCCCACCCAATTAGTTTGGCCTGTAAATTTTGGCTCTCTATACAAAACCTGGCCCAATCTTTTATTTTTGTTGACTGAAAAACGTAGGCATAGGTTGACAGTAATAGTTGTCAACTGCAGTTTCATTATTAGAGTGTCAAGAAAAATTGCCAGAAGAAGCAGCTTTTTGTGCGTTTGCATTTTTCCCAGTATAGCAGCATCTTGTAAAAAGGTTCAAAACCTAGAAACTATCAGAAAAATACCTCGAGTTTTACCCTGACCAAAGGGGAAGAACCTTGACTGAAGTTTCAATTGATTCGTTGCCCTTATTGTTTGATTTAGGTTTTGAAACTGTGCCACCAAACAATGGATTTAATCGTGGAGGACGAGGAGGATTTGGCCGCGGAGGGGGTCGAGGTGGTCGTGGTGGTAATTTCAATAGAAGAGGTGGTAGTGATCGAGGACGCCGTGGTGGTGGGCGTGGTGGTTTTGGTGGTGGTCCAGGAAATAAAGATGGAGGTTTCCAAAGACAGGTATGTAGTCATTATTTTACTTCAAGTTATTGAGTACAAAAAATTTTCCAAAACAGGAATGCACATCAAGCCTGCTAATCATTGAACTCAAGGAAAGTTTCTAAATACTTATTATAATATTAAAACTCAAGTGTATTAAATTATATATTGTTTTTCAAGAGTTTGTTGTACATAAAAAAAAATGTTTATTTGTCTACATTAGATGCTTAGTACATAAATACTTCAAATGGAAAAACTGTGCATGTAAAAATTTTTAAAAACAACTTATCATGCGAGTACATAATATGGAAATTTGCCCAGAACTTCAGCTCCAGTTAGTGAAGAGGTGATGAAACACTTTAAAATATTTTGAAGTCCATCTTTCATTCAGCCGAATCCCCATTTCACATTTATTTATAACATCAAAGCATGTTGATTTCTAGAAATGTAATTCAGTAAATGCTATTTTGTTTAGAAGTAATTTTTACATTTATATATTTTTCATGAAATGCAACTCCTTTGCTTATTTAAAATGCCTGTAATGTCTGTTTGTCTGTTCTTTGAAGGATTCTTATCCATCCTTTAAACAAACAAAAAAGGAGTTGTTTGACTCTACTCCTTTGGGAAGAAAGTGTTATTCACAAATTCTTAACTATTATTCACAAACTGAACTCTATATTTTACTTTGATAAAGATGTCGGCAACATTGAAACATCAGTTTAAGTTTATATCACTAGTTTTCTTGATCAAATGTATTTCAAAAGTCGTTTTGATCAAGGTATAGGAATTGTCTAGGATAATAACCCTGCATCATGATAATTGTATTATTTTGCTATTGATATGGTATATTATTAATTGAAAATGTGATTAATTACAATAGGATGGTAATTACAATCGAGGTGGCGGCAGCAGGGGAGGAGAGAGACGAGGGGGAAGAGGAGGTTTTGGCCCAAGAGGTGGAGGTCCTCGCGGTGGTCGGCGAGGAGGCCCCTCTCAACAGTAAATGAACCATACCCAAAATTTGAGGTGTTCAGCAAAATGATAAAATTTCGGATGCTGGTAAATTGCCAAGGCAGATGATCTCCATACTGTTCTGATCTCAGCTTTGCTGACGATAGGAAGATTTTGATGAAGCATTGGACAGTGACAAGATTTGACCAACTTAGATTCATAAAAACCATTACTGTACCAATAACTCCACAATGGATAACTGTTAGCTCTTCTACATCACAAGAAAACAAACTGGTATGCATTACCAAGGCCATCTCAACGTACTGTAAATTGTAATTACCATGATGATGGTTTTGTGCATGTTGTGCTGTGTTGCTGCAGGAATTTTGCCCTGGAATAAATGGTTTTGTTAACATAACGCCTGCAAGTGCAGGCATAATGAAGGTTGTGTGTTTTCTTCCCGACTGTTGGTACTTAGGGCTGCCATGAAAGTGACAACACTGCAGTTTTAGTTTCTTATCTGGTTTGTGAGCATTTTCCCCAAAGAAGCTGCTGTTGAAGTTATGATAAACTGGGAAAACAGGAAATCTGTGCAAAGTTAGTAGAGAAATAAGCTTTTCTAAAAGTCAATATTTATTTCTGAAAGTTTTCACATTGCAGCACCAGTCACAGTTAGACATCTTGACAAATTTGTAGTGTCAGAAAGCTTATGAGATTCAATAATAAAATTGTTTACATAAGGCTTAGTGTAGCTGTGATATTTGCTTTCTGAAGAATCGCAGGAGGCAATGAATAGCACCTTAGTCCTTCACAAGTATTTTCACCAAGGCTGGATAATTATACAGGGTGTATCCAAAAAAATGTCCCATATGGAAAACTTTCTCTAAATAGGATATTCTGCAAAATTTAAGATATGTTTTGCGACCAGGGGTAGTTAGGAGTCTTCTGGTATAGCTAAGGTCGTTCACAATAACGTTACATAGCGGATTTTAACCATAACTGCCGCACCCTAGACCCACCTAATGCACACT
>JAOEJH020010033.1:0-11195 GCA_025448215.2 Palythoa grandis
TGTCAACCTGCTCTTTCCATTTCTGGATACCATTTTGTCATAGCTGATTGATTTAAGGTAGCTGTGGTCACGTGACCTCCAGCTGCAAAAGGCCTATTGTATCATCACATCTACGCTGGTTTTTGTTACCACCTTTTCCACTGTTACGCTACCTTTGGAATTTCTTTTCGGTTCAGGGTGTGGTTTTAGATTACCGTCAATCAAAGTCTTGTGCTAATCATGATCCATGAATTACAGACACGTAGGTTTAACAGTTGTATTCGTGCTGTCTAAGTGTCGGCAATTGAAGTTTGTTTGAATTATGACACAAGTGACAGAAGTCTAAGGGCAAAGAAAATTAAAATGGCATAGCAATGAAAATGACGGTAAGCAAGTCATTCAAATCGAGTAAAAATGATTTCAGTATAAAAGTAGCTGATCATAAAAGTGATTAAGTCAAGATTTTTGTTTTTCAAACTATTTAAGACGCCAGGAAACTCATCATTTTGAACAGGATATCTAAAATCTCTATTCTATCACATAAAATATTCTGATTTTATTGAAGTATCTTTGACACGATACTGGCTTACAATCGCGAGCCGTACTGAGATATCAAAAGTTGCATCCCATTCCCTGCTGCCAAGTACTATACCAGAAGTAAAAACAGAGCAAACGTTACGTAACTGAAACCCAGCAATCAAAGGATAAGAACAAAGGAATGCTAAAACTATTCGTAAGAAGCAATACCTCCTCTTGCACATCTGGTGGGAGTGCTGCCAAAAATTCTGGACTAACATTAACAGCCCCGCCACTTTCACCAGCAGCTGATGGTTGCGTTGCTTGTGGTGGTCGAATACCAAGGTGCTCTGCCAATACTTCACGCCGTATTGATTCTGGGAGAGCCTCCAGAAAGGAGGGGTCCACACCTTCTGGTATAGGCATTCCATACATCTCAAGGGGGCGAGCCTCACCACTTGGACCAGCCTGAGATTCTCCACCTTGCACTGTGGCAGGCTCATTAGAAGTGTCCTCGGCTACTCTTTCCCCTGTAGGAGTAAAAATATAGAGTAAGTGATCGTGCTGTAAGATTGTCCAGGTAAGGGTAGTCCTGAGAAGGACTGTTAAAGGTGGTAGGGACTGATGTTTCGAGAACCTGTGCGGAAGTCACCAGAGTCAAGTGAGGAATAGTATGTCAGTTGAATACTAATATAGTCTGGTTCGCGATTACTGATTGTTCAGTTTTGCCGTGACATGATAGGCTGTTAGACTCAAGTAATGAATCCTTCTCGTTACTTCCCTAACCAAGACGATCTACTGTTGCTCCTGGGTTCAAACCATTTACTGCTACAGAGTAGGCAAGTTTGATGGTGCGGGGTTGCGAGGTCAAGTAAGTAATTCAACAAAGCTACAAACTATATAAATGCATTTTTTCTAGGTTCTTTTATAAATTGCCCAGGGTTCGTACAGATCTTTTAAAATAAAATTCCAGACTTTTTCCAGGCTTTTTCAAGATCTTCACTCCAATTTTCCAGATTCAAAATTAGGCCAGTAATCATTTCAAACAAACGTTTTACAAACTGAATATGTTTCCGTTATCTGCGTTCTGCATTCTAACACTGAAAATTATGTACATGACAGTTAATTCACAGGAATCCACTGTTAATTTAACTATCACGTACATATTTTAGTAGAAATCAACGGGATTTTTTTCACTGAAAGTCAAATCAGGAAAATCCAGACTTTTTCCAGACGATTCCTCTACTTTCCAGTCTTTTTCCAGACTTTCCAGAAAGTTTTTAGATTTCCAGACTTTTTCCAGTTTTCCACTCTGTACGAACCCTGACTGCCCTTAATTGGAATATATAATTGGCAATTTCTTATGTGGCTGAATAACTGTGGCATACAAATCTAAACATGGTGGCGTGGTTGGAACAGTGGTAAGATCTCTGCCTTCCAGCCACAAGGTCCGGGGTTCAAAGCAGCTTTTTATAATAAGTACCATCCTCTGCCGATGGATAACCTGTAATGGATTTGTCACCCATCTACGGGGAGTCAGTGACTCTCATCTGCATAAAATTACAGAAACCCGAAATCTGTGAATTTGGCTAGCCTTGCATACATTTATAAGTTGCACAAATTAAAATACCACACACACACACACAATACTTTAAAGATAAATAAAATTAGTGAAACATCTGCTGTCTATGCTTCATATCAGTGGTTAGTGCAAGTTACACCCCCAGCTAACACAGTTTACCTAGCAACAACTGATCAGGGTGATTAATGTTACTGTGTCCTAGAGCTCCGTTGCCATATCACAGAACTGAGTGTGTGTAACAAGGAGCTAACCTCACAGCTAACAGTAATTTAGGCTTCTTATGATGACTGGGCTCAACTCTTCCCAAGTGAGGGAGATCAACAGTCTGCAAAGAGAAGCCGTTTTAAACTTATCAAGCTAGTGATGTATTTCCACATACAATAGAACAGCCATTGCCTACATCACTAATCGTTCCAAGATCACTGTTATCACTGCGAGGTGTGTCAGAAAGCTGAGGTTTCAAGTGTTAGCTCTTCATTGGATAACCTTTCGTTGCTTAGTAATATAATTGAATTAATTGCCGATGCATTCAATATTCTTTTAAGACTATTACCAAAAGCTTATATTACTGAGTTTTGTGATTTCCCAGCTGTTTAGATATTAAAAACTATTTCTTGTTGTCTCTAAGCGTATCTTATTCTTTTGTTTTTCCGAATTATATTTTTATTTTATTACATCTATTCTGAAACTGTAAAAGAATTACAGCACTGTTTTTTTTCTAAAAAGCACTTTCGAAACCAAAAGCGTCACAGCTATGGAAACGACAAGGATAGAAACAGAAGTTAACAGATGCTTTTGTATTGAGATAGGAATAGGAATTACTACTAAAATAACAACATCACAGTCCGCACTCTGACTTGCATTAAAATACAGGGTCAGGGAAAAACGTTACACCAATAAAGTCCAATGTGGTGGTATGGTAAAATGTATTATAAATAGAAAGTATATAAAAATTATTTACAATTTACCAGCCACAAATGGGATGAAAGAATTTTTAAAATGGTTTGTGCTAACTAAAGGACACTCAAAAAGGCGTGGTTTCGTGAAATGGTATTGGTGCAAACAACTTACAAGCCAGCATTTTCTATAAATGAGTCTAGCTGAGAAACATCTATACTATTTCTCAAAACTGGACTGAAACTATGATGTGAACAACTAACCTTCTGTTGAAAGAGGGCCCTGTTGCTCCTGAGCACTGGTAGCTGCTGCTTGTGTTGAACCAGACGATTCTGCCATATTGCTAGCATCTCCAAGTTGACCCTGTGATGCTGATGGTATCGCAGGGGGCAAAGGAGTAGTTGTAGTATCACTACTGACCAAGGGTTCTGTCTCTACAGCTTCTGCTGTTGCTGCTGATGCAACCCTATCTGCCACAGCCGAGGCTGCAGGTGTGATATCACTATCCACTGGTGTAGAGGTACGCCCCTCTGAGGCTCTCCGTGTTGGTTCCTCCATGTGCATGGCAATTAGAATTGACGCACTGGATTCATCTGCCGACAGTTCAGGTGGTTCCACAGTTGCTGAGGGGACAGCTGCTTCAGTAACCTCTTCAACAGATGAGGATGGGGCAGGGGCAGGTGCAGGGAGAGGGGCTTCCGGGGCTGTCACTTCCCGTTCAGCTTGCATTGTGCTGGCAGCTGGTTGACTATTTTCTTCTTCATTCTTTCCTCCTTTCTTTTCCCCATTGTCTGTCTCGTCTTTTTTCTTTTCCTCATTCGCTTTGCTGGCTGCGTTTTTCTCTTCAGCTTCTTTCTTTTTCTTTGCAGCTTCTTCTTTTTCTTTCGCGATTTCAGCAGCTTGGTGTTTCTCAAGCACAGGAAAAATAGAAGGTTTCAGCGAAGTAACACACCAGTGAACACTCTCTGGATCCAAGATCTGGCTCTCTTCTCCCCATCTGGTGAGAGCGGTTGGAATGGATGAGAGAAGATTAGTAGATGTTGGACTTTCACCAAAGCCATCAACAAAAATCTCATCACCGAAGCCTTCATCTGTTCCCCTTGTGATCACCTGGAAATCATCTCCAAGCAGCACACGAGTATGTGGCGTCCCTGGGTAAAGCAACTCAAATAAATCAGTTTTTCTTCACTTAGCTTAGATAGTTAGCTGCTCTGAAAAACTGAGCAGACAACAGAACGAAAAGTTCGCCAGATTTCACCATTACTAGTAACTCAGCATGGTATTACTTTGGCTGTTTGTTTGTGCTTTAGTTTGGGGGATAGCTTTGTTTGCTATAACTTTGTGAAGAGAACACAGAATTAAACAAGGTTTGTGATTGGCTGAGGTAAGGTTAGGGTAAACTTTATCCTTCTTTTGATTGGCTCAAAATATCTGTGCGCTCAACAGGAAGTGAAAGCCCCTTTGTTAGCGGTTACCCTGCTGTGTTCTGCTGTAAACTTGTACATGTTCTTTTGTTTACTGAACAACTAAAACAAAGTGTAGAATAATGATGACAATAGTAAATAATGAGGATGATTGATGATTAATGATAATGCAACAGTCTGATGACGATAAAAATTTGTTTTGATTGTAAAACAGAATACAGGTTTCGTACAGACTTTTCAAGACTTTTTTTCAGACTTTTTCCGCAGTTCTTGAGTTGGTAGTTGGTAGTTGGAATCAGTGAGTATTTTTTTGCTGAAAGTTTCCAGAAGATCCAAACTTTTCTAGAGATTTTATTTCACAAACTTTTTGAGACTTTCCAGAATTTTTTTGGATTTACACACTTTTTCTCTGTACGAATCCTAAAAATACAAGAAAACTACTGCTATTAAGAACTTGCCTTGAGTCCACTGTAAAACTTCAGCCGCATTCTCAGGACCCAATATACGCTGAAGAATGGCAGGAGGATTGTTATCTCCTTGTGGGTAATGTACATGAATGGTGTGAGTCTGATGTCCATGGTGCCGATGATGAGTACGGTCCATTCGTAGACCTCGTACTCTGGACAGGCGATGAGAACCTTGACTAGATTGTTCCAATTCTGGTTGCCTTACTAAGAGTGGGTGGCGAGCAGGGAGACCACTTGCCAAGGATGCTGCACCTGTTGCTGAATCGGCAGATTGTGTGACGGGAAGATGGATGGTACCTGTGAATCGACCACCAGTTCGTCCACCACCAAAACTGTCCCCTGGGGGTTAAATATACTAAATCAACACTTCAGTCAACAGCAGCTTAGTCAGAACTGAAACTATAGGACCTTTGCTGTAAATTTTGAAACAGAGAGCACACACTGGATAATTGAAATGCCTACCATCTGTTGTAGAAGTTCGAAAAGACCACAAGGGAAAAATCCAAGAGTGAAATTTGTAGACAAAACATGTTTTGAGCTCGATATAACAGTATCAAAAATAGTAATGTGTTATCTTACTTTCGTGCATGTTATTTTATGATGTTCCTAAGAGAATAAAGTTCCAACTCTAATAATAATAATAATAATAATAATAATAATAATAATAATAACAACAATCATCATCATCATAATATTATTTTTCGAAGGATAAAAATACATATCTTAAGTCACAGTGAAGTCATCTAATCACAAATCAATAAAAACTATTCTATTTTAATAATCAGATTAAATAAATAATAAAAATCTAAATTATCATAAAACCTTATATTTAAAAATTAACCTACTTACAAAAGTTCTCTTGAAGCGCTCTGTATTTATTTTCGGTAAAAGGCACCTTTCGTTACGTAATTTGTATTTAGTTTCTTTTTTCTTTGGTATTATCCAACTTAGCGGGTGGCCAATTGAATATTTCTAAATGTTCCGAAATACTTGTTGAGTAAATCCAGGGAAAACTACTCTTGGTTCGAGTTGGAACAATAGAAAATAAAAAAAAACACTAAAGTGCAAACCCTCTGCTCAAACACTCGTCCCAGTCTTTTGTAGCCGTGAAAAAAAATGGCAGACTGTATGTATAGCGGTGAACGGAGTATGTGCTGTATCTGCAATGGAGCGGTTTCTGAGAAAATCCCACAAATTTTTTGATGTTCGCCTCCCTCTCAGTATGTGACAGCGTTTTCAGAACGAACAGACGCTCCATAGGCGAGATTTGACTTAACAGACACACACAAACACACAGACCCAACTACAGTAACGCTCGCCGAGGGTTAATAAAATGCACAGTTTCTGCTATATCAAGCGACATAAAGGCTAACAACAGCTCTGATTAGGTTGCAAGCGATTCAGCGAAAGATCACGAACTGAACACAGGTTCAAACTGATAAATATAAGAGGTAAATGGTTTTGTGAAGTTCTATCACCAGCCCCTACATATGGCCCTAAGAAAACTAGTAGAGAACAACAAGTGCTACATATTAAAGAAACATTCAAGACACATATAAGACGAATCAGTGCATACCATCATCAAGTTGGAATAACATATCATCTTCTTCATAAATCCTGAAGGAGTCATCATCCATCATCTCCATTGCTTCACCTTCCATGTCACTGCCACCCTCGTCCTCCTCTTGCTCATCTCCCTCTTCTTCTTCATCCTCTTCGTCATCCTCATCTTCTTCCTCCTCCTCTTCCTCTTCTTCTTCCTCCTCCTCCTCTTCATCTTCTTCGACCACCACTACATCAGCATGCTGGCCCCCTTCATCTGCTTCTTCATCACCATCATTACCGTCATCGGCATCATCATCATCATCTGTCACAACAAAACCTCAATTAAAAGTTAAAATTAAATGACAACTTCAATTAAATTTATCAGTGTTACATTTCGATAATAAATATTCTGTCTTTTTCTTTACTATTTATTATTGAAATATAGTAGTCTCAAGAGCTTCGTAACGTTCCGCCTTAAAGACAGACCTAATCTATATCTAGACCCAGCCTCCTGTGGTCAGAGTGTACCACAAGTACCTTCATTGTTATCACCATCAATGTGATCAATGCCCTCGGGACCCTCAAATGTGATCACCATTGTTTCCTCATCCCCATCATCGTTGTTGTGTTGCGTGTGATCATCATCATCATCATCATCATTATCATCATCGTCATGGCCCTCCCCTTGACTTCCTCCAGAATCACTAGACTCGTCCTGATCACTGTCTGGTCCCTCAATGACGTAAGTCGTTTCCTCTACAATGTCACTGCCGAGTGCTCTCTGTGATAACAATCGTTCGCCGAGAACATTTTCTTCCCCACCTATAATACAATGGGTATACTAAGTTAATAAATAATCATTAAACTGCAGCTTGGAATCTGCTATGGAAGAAATGTTCTGTTGTCTCAAGCTTATTTTTCTCAAAAGAAAAAACTTCTAACAGGAATCGAACCCATGATCCTCTGATTATTGGTCAGGCGCTCTACCCACTAAGCAACAGGAACATGTAGGATATACTAAGTACCTCATAATACCATATAATAACATCATAATTAGTATCCAGTCAAATCCAACGGCAGGCTTTCTAAATTAATAAACCAACTAAATTAGGGATGGCGTTTTTATATGATCTTCGCGATTATAATTGCAATTAAAGTAATTGTAAAAGAGAAACCTGAAAAAAAGGGATAGGCTTCAACGGGATTCGAACACGTGACCTCTGCGATACCGATGTAAAATCTAATAAAGCTATCAAAATAAAATAAATGAAAAATAATAAATTCCAATATTAGGAGAACTCCACAAACCAAATCAAGTATTTGTCTAGTCTTTCAGGTGTGCTCATGCTTTTAGGGTGTAAACAAATTGCTTTCCACTTTACAAGATGTTTTTAAAAGGCCGTTTAAACGGCAGAAAAATAGGGTTCGGACCCATCAAAAAAGTGGTATGGGCCTCACATTTTTGGCCGTGTAAACTATACTTATGATAATTTTGGCATAGGTACGGACCTGTGCTTTTGAAGGTTTTGGGGCCATAGACGTCTATAAAATAAAATAAAATGCCAGGCAAAGCGATCTCTACTGACCTTGTCCACCCTGGCTAGGTCCTACTACACTCTGTATCAGCTCATCCATCACATCTAATAGTTCATCAGCAGACTCTGGAACGATAGCACGACCAGTGACCTGTAAACTATCCACCCAATTGCCTAACCCCTCAGATTCTTGACTCTCCCCAGCATTATCCACATCCATGTCCTGTGCTATGGTATCTGAGGGGAAGTGATGACCATAAAACGATTAATAATGATAAAGAGAGAAAAAACGGATAAAAACCCTTTCCTAACACAAGGCAGTTTTTAACGGGTATAACATAACATAACATAACATAGCATAACAGAACATCATATCTAATATCGATATCATGTCATATACCATACCATATCTGATCTTATATCAATATCATATTGTAACGTATCGTATTGTATAACATAACATAACATAACCTAGCGTAACAGAACATCATATCTTATATCATGTCATATACCATATCATATCATATCTTATCATATCAATATCATATTGTAACGTATCATATTGTATCATATCATATCATATCATATCGTATCGTATCGTATCGTATCATATCATATCATATCATATCATATCATACCATATCACATATCATATCATATATCACATCACATCACACCACACCACACCACACCACACCACACCACACCACACCACACCACATCACATCACATCATATACTAATCTCTATCATGCATCTATATTTGAGCCAGAAAGCGAAGATTCAGTTCTGTGCCAAAATTATATTTCAGGTTGCATATTTTAATTTTCAGAAAATAAAACTTTTTTTTTAATTTAATGGGATTGTAACCTGGGTATCTTGCATCAAAAATGAAAGAAAACCGTGAAAAGAGCAAGTGCATCGAGACATTTGTAAATATCTATAAATGAAATTTAATATACCACAATACCTGTCGTGACTTGTACAACACTATCCTGTTGTCCTGGTTGGTTCTCCAGGTTGCCCCCTGACTGCTGATGATCAGTACCTTCCTCTTCTGTCGGTAAATCAGACCATGTGTAAAACCCCAAGTATCAGTATGGAGCTCAATTATTATTTCTACACAAGTTGTTAAAACATCAGTCACTGTTGCCAATAATCGTCCTCTGGGGTATTCAACCCGGCCCATCATACGACAACATCTATTACACATTTTTACAAATCACTAGCAAGATAAACAAATAAATAAATTCAGGTAAGAAGAACATATTTTCTAACGAGAAGTGTTTCTTAAAACGAAATACCTAAGACAGGGTTCGATTCCATATAGGTCTGCAGGCCCAAAGCCAGTGAGATTTGTGTCGCACCACTCAATCTTGCTGGCCACAGGCCCACAGGCCACTGAAATTATTTCTAGTTTAAGAGTAAAAGGTTTGATTTTTCTCAGACTACGTTACTGATAATAAAAAGTGAAAAAAGTGATAGCTTGCATTTGGTTTTACACATGTAATATGATTTTACTCGTACTTTTCTGGCGTATTAATCTCTTTGCGATAACCTACTGCACGGAGATATTTTGCGATGCCGTTATTTTGTCAACAACGTCATTATTAGACACCAGACCCCACGCCACTCATTAGTCGTCACCATTTCTTTTGAACATGCGTGACAAGAAGTAACTATAACTGTAACTATAACTATAATATAATCGGTCAGCTTCTTGAGAACCTGTAATGTGAACTGATGGCAGACAACAAATATTTATTCTATTTAACAGTTGTCACAAAAATTCTAACCTATTTCTTGACTAGTCTGTTGTTGTGTTGCTGCACACTGTCCCCTAGTCTCCACTGTGGTATCAGATGTTTGTCCTGAGGCAGCTGTCTGGGTTTTGGGTGGCGTAGAACTTGGCTGGTTCACAATACTAGACAGCTTCTCCAAGGGCTTTAGTACAGAGTTCACAGTAGCCACAAGATTTGGACTCGACAAATCCAAACTATGAGGAACTCGAGCTAAGTCTGATATCAGTCCTTTCTTTATAAGGAGTTTCATGGTGTTATTAGGCTGAACCACACTCTGTTGACTTGTGTGAGGGCCAGATTCAATCATTGCCTGAATAAGACCAAACAGCGACTGAAGACGCGAGTGTTTAGTGGATGACTCTGGCAGCGCAAGTGCTCTCGCAAGAGATGCCTTGATTTCAGAAACTAGAAGCAGCTGTGCATCTGGGCACTGGTTACAAGCTGCAGTCACAGCAAGCAGAATGCGTGCATATGACGACGTGTCTGCATCATCCGGTGAACTAGATGGCAATAAGGTATCCAGGATGTATGCTAATACAGGTCCTTCAAACTGTACAAGAAAAACAGTGAACTGAAAATAACGAGCAGATTTCACAGTTCTGTTATAATGGCTCCTATTACTTTTGGAATCTAAAAACTTAACCCTATCTGGATGGGGCCTTTTGGGCTTAGTACAGACGGTAAGGGGTGGGGTTGGGGGGGGGGATATGCAGATTCCACACCGCCTCCATAATTTCCTTACTCAAAAGCTAAGCTAAATCCTTTTATGAGCCTAGGCAGCCCGATGGAGCTGGTGCTTATCTCTATTGGTCCGTAGCGTTAAGCAGATGAGAGTCACTGACTCCCCCTGAATGGGACACTAATCTATCGCAGGTAAGCCCTAGCAGAAGCTGGTACTCATTTTACCGATATCGTAAGAATGGAGAACTGAGTCAACTTTGGCGAAAAGAAGATCGCAAAAATGTTCAACAATCCAGGACTTTTCCAGACAAGGTCTTATTACAAAGGAAATATTGCACCAGAAATACCCCCTCTTAAACACAAATACCTACTCTCCTCAAGCAACTCTATTTTGACGCACTGATCAGAAGACTGCACTAACCCTGAGAAATATATCTTAAGGCCAGCAAAAATAAATGCCAGGCGTAAATAAGTACACTCACAAACAGTCCATTAACAACTGCATGGCTATGCTGTGAACAATTGGCAAATAACGCAATCAAAGATAACTGTAAAGAGCAAAAATACATCCAGAAAAATGCCAAAGTTTAAAGAATTTCAGGTTTTCCGGGTGGCCTACTAACCGTGACACTAGTGAAAACTAGTACTTAACAGCTTACCGTATTTCCTCTATTTAGCCCCTTGGGGCTTATTTTTTTTGCTACCTTTCAAGTGGGGGATTATTAGAAGGGGGGAGGGGGGCTAAATAGAGGCTGGGGGCTTAATAAA
>JAOEJH020010143.1:0-11195 GCA_025448215.2 Palythoa grandis
GAATGCTTTACCAATCATAAATACTAAAGAAAGAAGTATGTGGTCAACTTCAGTTATCAAATTTAATAGCCGCTATTTGGCTAATAGTATTTGGGAGTGCACACAAGATCAAATTTGTTGCTTAAAAGGAAAAAAGAAGGCAGTGTCTACACAGCGCTTTGATTCCTTTCAAAGCTCTGCCTTGGTCTTGGTATTCATTTTCACATGGTCTGGTTATTGACACTCTTACAGGATCTTTGAATGCAAGAAAACGAAATGTAAATGACAGCAAGTTCTTTATTCTGTGATAAGTTTAAAAATCTGTAAGCTCGTACTTAATTTTGTTTTTCAAATCTTAAAATTAAGTTGACATTTGAAACCGTGTTTAGCTTGTAGTATTTTGTCTTCAAAAACAATGTCTTCACCCATTAGTTACATTTCAGAATATAGGACCGAAATAAAAATATGCGTTAATATAATAACCATTAATTGCAGCACAAAACGTTTTTCGTTACATTTTATCTTGCTCACGTCAGTCTAGTGTCTTGCCAAATTTCAATGAATTTTCGCTCTTGACAACAACATAGTCATCATACTAATACATCTTTCTCTTTTTTCCTCATTTTTGAGAACTTAAACTTTAAAGTCTTAAAGATATAAAAGTTTTAAGAACTAATGTACATACCATTCAATTTTGAAGGGACCGACAGGGAAATTCTGCGGGTCACTGCTAATGATAAAGATGGCGGCTCTAATGGCCAAGTGACCTACAGTCTTCTCCAGCCCGTTGACAAAAGAAGTGAAGATGTCTTTGAAGTGAAAAACACTGGGGCAGTAGTATTAAAAGGTGGACTTGACTTTGAGCAATTACGAGAGCACATTTTATTTATCAAGGCAAAGGATGGTGGATCGCAGAGCCTAAGTTGTAAGTTTGGCTTCCCTTTTATACCCTGTTGATTTTAAGGCTAAGGCGCTAACAGGTATTCTGGTGACCCTAAAATTCCTAAAAATCCCAAATAATTTGTGCTTGCCCTAAAAAGCCCTACTTTTGAGGCATTTTTTGACTTTTCCCTAAAAAACCCTACCTTTTTCCCATATGTGGTGGTTGAGTGCAACCAGTGAAAGTTTTTGACATTGAATCTGCATCAGGAATTTTTTTTGGCCTCATGAATCATTAGATGATTCTTCAACTTGTGACAACAATGCCAGTTGCTACAGATCGTTAATGTTCGATCCACATCAGGCATTTTCAGTCTTAGACTAGTTTTCATTTGAGTATGTTTTTGTTTGAATACCAGTGATAGAAAGGTACGCTGCTTTGTTTTCAACATAAAAGCCCTAAACTAGCTCAATTTTCGTGTTATGTAACCCTAAAAATTTCTATTTTTTAGAGAAAAAAACCCTACTTTTCTCCCTATCTCTTTTCACAATCCGGCCAGAATGCCTGCACTAAAAATAGCTACTTCATTTTAGCTGGAATTTAAGAGTAGCTGTAAGGGCTAATATATTTGAGCATAACACACACTACACAACTCACTTAGCCCTTTCCCTGCCGATTTTTCGAGAGACTGCGTGTTATCAAACTTGCAAAATTTATCAAATTCTTAATTTCAACCAACGGCTCAAAAATAGTCTTTCGTGGTTTATGTGAAACTGGGTTTTAGCAGGATATGGGTTAAGAACCCCACCTGGCAGGAGGTAGACCAATTGGTTATTTACAAAGCCTGGTGTATTTGAAACTAGGGTTAGCCGATAACAAATCCAACCTGTGGTCAGAGTGGGACTTAACCTGGGTCAACTATATTCAAATCTGGATGGAGGATTGTATCTACCACAAGTACTAAACTTGTAACAGTGGAATAGATATTCCGTGTAAATACAAACTGCATGGAGCAAAGGTGGAAAATTTACCAAAATCAAAAGTTTTCAAATGAAAAAAAAAAGAACCAGGAAATCAGAAGAATATTAACTTTTATTGTTGCACCATTAGTTTTTACTCCCACCTTCATAGCAAACAAATGTATCAAATTTTACGATTTTTAACTCTTAGTATAAGCTCTGGTCTTACATTTGGAGGGATAATAGACTTTTTTCATGCCAGCGTGACATTAATAAATATTCCGTTTTTCAAAAAACGAAATTCATCATCAAATTTGTCACATCAATAATAGTAAAAATGCAAAGTTTCGATGAAATTGGCCAAAGATGTGAATATTTGAATCTAAATATTTTTGCGGAATTTTTGCAAGAAAATGTATGTGTTTATCATGATAACGAGGCTCGGTGGGCATGCAATGCCCTCCCACCATACATTTCTTTGTAAAGTTGCCTAGATTTGAAAATTGATTTCTTTGCTAATTTAGGGGCTAATACATTAAAAATTGGCAGTTTTTAGGAATATAGATGTGACTAATTTGATAGTAAATTCCTTTTTCCAATAAATCAAACATTTCGCTGTGTCACACTAAGGGTGAAAAGGGTCTATTTAATATGCCAACAGGGGAACTATATTGGGAGGGGGGCTCTCTGATCTTACGGTTTTTGGGAATTCTTGGTGTTATGTGTAAGAGCGATTGTGTGTTTTCACATATTGAAATAATCCTCTCGTTTTCTCTTTTGTAGCTGTTACAGAAGTTCGTGTGAAAGTGAAAAACGTGAATGACAATTTTCCCGTGTTCTCAGCAAAGAAGTATAGAGCAAAGGTAGCTCTTGATACTCCGGTTAAATCAAAAATCATTCAGCTTTCTGCAACAGACCAGGATTACGCTGGTACAAACAAACAAGACTTTAACTTCACTATTATTGAGGGCAACAATGAAGATGCATTCGAGATAAACCACGACAATGGTCTTATTACGTTAAAGAAGTCCCTTGCAACAGTTTCTGCAACCCGTTTTGAGCTTAAAGTAACGGTTTCTGATGGGGAAAAGCTAAGCAAAGTGCCAGCCATTGTGGAACTGAATGTATATCTTCCTGATGGACCGCCAAAGTTCTCAGAACCTCGAGTAATTGTGAACGTCAAGGAGGGCATTCCAGCCAATGGAAAAGTTGCTCTTGTTCGAGCTGCAACTTCTGAAGCCCTTACTTATACGATTCTTGAGGGAAACGTTAATAACATGTTCAAAATTGGGTCATCAAGTGGAGCAGTCTTGGCAACAAGAACTTTGGATGCTGAAGAAAGAAAAAAGTATGAGCTTTTAATCCGGGCCCAGGATACCCGAGATCGTAGTGCACAAGTGACAGTTGTTATTAATGTTGAGAACATTAATGACAATGCCCCCACAATACCTGATGAAGTAAACAACAATCTAGATCGTAGAGTTATCGGTGAAAAAGTTATAGATGATGTTGTCACATCATTAGAGGCTTACGATAAAGATGGAGATTCTATTACATACAAAATTAATGCAGCTGCAGAAAAGTATTTTTATGTCGATAGCAAAGGATTATTGCGGGCTAAACGTGCTCTTGATGACTTTGGCTCTACATATTTACTTACGGTGACAGTAGAAGATAACGGAAGTCCACCACTTAAGAAGGAAGCAAAAGTGCGCTTAGTGTTCGTCCAGTACCGACCAGATCAACAACCAGTTAGAGTTGATGTGTCAGAGGATATCAGACCTGGAACGAAACTTGCCAGAGTTCCTAGAGTTTTTCCTGGAGGAAAACTGTCACTTGTTTTTCCCAAAGATAGCAACTTTACCATTGATAGCGATGGATGGATAAGAAGTCTTGAGTCATTGGACTACGAGCAGAAGCGATTCTACAGCCTAACCTCCCAAGAAGTTGACTCAAAGGGACGGAAGAACAACGTAGACATAGAAATTACTGTTTTGGATGTAAATGATAATGGACCTGAATTCAAGCTTGCCAGTACATTTGCATCTGTAAACAAGAATGCACGATCTGGAGCAGAAGTTTACAGACTTAGTGCCATTGACAAGGACAGTGGATCTAGTGGCATTGTGGGTTTTCAAATTGTTTCCAAAACTCAACCTTTTGTCATAAATCCATTTACCCAGGTAGTGGAAACTGTTGACAGGTTCGATCATGCCAAATACAATTGGACTGTCCGCGCATTTGATTTTGGCATTCCACGTCGAATGAGTGATGCTGTGTCAATTGACATAACTACTACAAGAATTCCTCCTCGATTCACAAAAAGTAGTTATTCCTTCAAAGTGGATGAACACTCTCCAACAGGAACGAGCATTGGTCGTGTGTTAGCTGCAAGTGATTCTGGATTGAGGATCGGCTACAAAATAGTAGAAGGGAACTCTGGTGACAAGTTTCGTATTGACTCACAGGGACAAATCTTTGTAAACTACATCTTGGACTTTGAAAAAGATCCTACAGTGTACAACCTAAAGGTTCGCGCAACTGAACTTATCCCAGAAAAAGAGGCATTAAAATCAGATGTAGATGTTAAAATCGAACTTGAAAATGTTAATGATAATGTGCCTAAGTTTGAAAGTCTACTATATGAAAAAGCAGTATTAGAAAACGTTTCTCCAGGTACTTCAGTTCTCAAAGTGTCTGCAAAAGACTGTGATTGCAGTAGAAACTGTGTTTGTTCATTGGGCCAGTTAAAATATAGTTTGACTGATGAATTCTTTGCCATTGACGCAGACTCGGGAATAATCCGTACGAAGAAAGAACTGGATTACGAGAAAAGGAAATTGCACATCTTCCAAGTATTTGTCACCGACTTTGGGAAGAACAGGAAGCCATATAAGGAAATGTGTGTAGTGGAAGTTACAGTGGGAAACTCTAACGATAATGCGCCCGAGTTCTTACAGCGGGATTATAATATTCTCGTATCAGAAGGTGCAACGCAAGGGAAAGCTTTGGCAGCATTTCAAGCGCGAGACTTAGATGGTGATGAAGTCACTTACAGTATTGGTAGTGGTATATCGCCTTTTGAAGTGGAAAGAAAAACTGGCATTCTCAAACTAACTGGAACGATTCCTTCTGATAGGACCCAGTATACATTACGTATAAGAGCTGAAGATCAAGATGGAAAACATGACTCAGATGCTCGTGTTGTAATTAAGATTGAAGACACAAACAACCACAGACCCAAGTTCACAAACTGTAACAGTGGTCAGGTCATTGTAAAAGTTGAGGAGAATCAACCAAGCTTAAAAATTTTTCAAGTTAAGGCAACAGACGAAGACCGAGGGAGAAATGGTGAAATAGAATATGGCTTGGAACAGTGGACTGGTTCATTGTTTAAAATAGATAATACAACAGGAGAGATCAGAACAACTGCTATGCTGGACAGAGAAAAAGATTTGGAAAAAAAATCATTCAAATTGTTTGTTTGGGCCCAAGATGGTGGCCATGGAAGCATTCCGGCTGAACGACTAATTTCCTACTGCACAGTTCAGGTTGATAAGAAGGATCAAAATGACAATTATCCAATTTTCTTAACACGAACATATGATGGTAGTGTATACAATGGCGCTTCCATAGGAACATCAATTTTATCAGTGAGTGCTTCAGACGAAGACGATGGTTTAAACAAAAAGGTACAATATACTATGCAACAAAGTGTTTATTTTGAAATAAATAGTGACAGCGGTGTCATCACTACTAAAGCTGATCTAAGTAGAATCACAGTTGCGTTGACAGAAACATTGACTGTTACAGCCTCAAACAAGGAGCCCATGGTAGGAGCACCAGTCCAGCCACCAGAATCCAAAACAAATGTTCAAATCACAATATCTCCCAATAAACCACCAAAGTTTCAGAAGCCATCATACACTGCCAGTGTAAAGGAGGATGTTCCGTTAAACAAACCAGTTGTAACAGTGAAAGCAGAAGCACAACAGAATGATCCTGCGACTGGAAAACCATACCCCGTCATTTACAACCTTATTAAAGCCAACAGGATTGCAGCAGAAAGTTTTAAAATTAGCAGTGACGGAGAAATTTCGACTGCAGGAACACTAAATTATGAATCAACGAAAGTGTTCAGATTGCAAGTGAGAGCAGTTGTTGATGGCCAAGATAACCGGTTATATGCAACTGCATCAGTTGAAATCACAATTGAGGATGTTAACGACGATTCGCCTACCTTCGTTGTATCAAACTACAAAGCAAGAGTTCTTGAAAATGAAGCTCTGGGCATAGAGGTAATAACCGTTGAAGCAGAGGATCTAGATACCGGAGCTGGTGGCCAAGTTGAATACTTCTTGAGCGATAAAAATGAAAATAAAGATCATTTCAGTATTTCCCAAAGCACTGGAACAATTACTACAAAAACGAGTTTTGATAGGGAAACAAAAAAGAGTTACTATGTCCCATTTGATGCCAAAGATAAGGGTCCCATTAAGCAATATTCTTCAAATTCTTATGCTTTAGTAACAGTTGTTGATCAAAATGACAACAAGCCTATGTTTAACCAATCAGTTTATGAACGCACAGTGAAAGAAGATAGTCGAATAGGATTCTCCATAATGGAAGTAGTTGCCAAAGACAAAGACATTGGAGAAAATGCACGTTTAGATTACTTTATAACTGGAGTCGAAGGTGCAGTCTTTGAAATGAAAACAATTGTTAAGCCTAGAAATTATGGACTTCTGACGGTTGAACAACCCTTGGATTATGAAAGTAAAAACGAATATACCTTTCAAGTTATTGCCACTGATAGAAAGGACAGTGCAACTGCAACAATCAAAATTAAAGTAAGTACTTGTTCTATATTGTCAACTCTGAGCTGACTTGTCCTTATGCAGCTATAGGTTACAAGGCTGCTATTTGAGAATGTACCAATTACTAGTAATAAGAAGAGCTTCATTTTCTTTGGTTTACTTACCCTAATGGAGTCATAATGTGCCACATTTTTTTGTGCTTCAGTGTGAAGGTTTTGTATTTTGGGATCTTTTGTTCAAAAGAGGCCTATTTTGTCATTTTTCCCTTCAATAACTTTGATTTTAGTTTCATTTATTTATTTCATTTCATTTCATTTCATTTTAGGATGCGCACAAAGTCCTAAAAAGTCCTTAACTTCTATATAAGAATAAGTCCTTGAAAAGACCTGGAATTTCATTTGTCCTTAAAAGTCTTTGAAATCAGCTGTTTAAAGCTTGAAAAGTCCCGGAATGTTTCTTTAAGTTTTTGACGTGGTGGAATCGAAAACGAGTTGCATATACTTTTCTATTTGGTTTTCGCCACTATGCTATCGTGTTGAGTGAGTGAGTGAGCCTATTTTTTCCTGTGTTGGGCATATTAATGTGTATTTGGGTGATATTGCGAGCAAAATCTTGTGGCCTGGGAATAAAATGTATATATTTTGTGGTTCAAATTTACCCTGGTTAAAAAATTTTCATTTTTCTAGAGTACGTTAATGTATGACAATACGTTTAGAAAGTCAATCAAAAGTAAATTTGAACCAAGGATAAGGTTGAACATATATGTTTACAGCATAACCTGAAGGACGTACACAGGATTTGATCTGTGTGATAGCCTTCAGGAAAGTCAACTCTAACATGCTGCACTGAAGTATTCAAGACAAGTGTAAGTTCACCAAGTTAACCAACAAAAGTGTCATCTCTGGTACATGGACTGGTTCTTTGAAAAAGAAAATTGGCCTCGAAAAGCCCTCAGAAAGTTCTTGAAAAGCGAACCCTTTCTTGTGTGAACCTAGTTTGTATGTACAGGGCTGCAAATAATTTTTTTCTCTTAAACGGACATAATTTTATGTCCTACCAAGGCACCATCTAGGTCGGACATCACCAAAAACCAGAGGTTGAATTTTTTTTCCCTTAAAATTAACGAGCTATCAGTATCACTTTCCTCGCGATCTGTTTGCGCTTCTGTTCCTTATTGAAATGGCCTTGATATCGACACCTTCGATTGAAACGTTATATTTTAAAACACTCAAGTGACCAAAAAAAAATTAAACCATGAGGACTTTATCTTATCCAGTGTTGCATTCAAGGAGGATAAAGCGCCATGAAAAAAGAAAGAACGCGAATTATAATCTCGTTTGAAGTTGTTGTAACGAGAAACAAGAAGCCATTGCAAAGCGTCGCGCCCGCCCAGCCACGCAGTCTAATCATGTTTGACTTGCGTAAATAAACTAGACCCTGTTGCACAGGAGTCACTCGTGCCAGTATACCAAAATTCGTTGTCATACAGAAATCAAAAAAGGTATTTTAGTCTTGGAATATAAATGGATGCGCGAATTTGCAAGACCACGAAATACAAGATTGCTACTCAGACCACATGTGTCAGCGAATTGATATTTTTTACCATGAAAGGTAGATCTAATTTTGAAGTTTAGATATTTTGACTTCTCGTACTTTGCACCATTATTACAGATTATTCAATTTTGTTCACTCCTAGCAAAATACATCATTCAAGTTTCGATGATATCAAAATTTGAACATTGGAAGTGAAAAACAAAATATCAAATACATACCATCAACATTCATGAGAAAATTGACATTAAAAGGCGACGAAGACAACTGTTAATTGAGTCCGATGAATAAACTAGATATCACGCTGAAGAATTAATTATTTTCCTTTTCCATTTTCCCTGGCGCATTCAACTTTTGCTAAAATCCAAGCAAATAGTGTTTTTTGCCGCGTCTCTTAGCTGAAATCGATGCAAAAGCCGCGAGTCTGTCAAAAACTTCCTGTTGCAGTAATAAATCATTCACAAGAAGCTGTTCGCAGTCCTTAAGTAAGGCAGGGATATTTTGTAGAAAATGAATCCCATGCAGTTCTTTACAAATACAAAAGTCAAAGCTCGAAAAACAATATTTCTCCATTGCATGTTTTCGCGTGCGTGGCGTTGGCAGAATTCTATAAATTTTTCCTTCCGAGAAGACTTACCGCCAGACTTACCAGAAGTAATTCTCACAAGTTTAAGCAAATCCAGTCTGGTGTATTAGCGTATAACTTTTCTTTTTTCCCTAGGACAATCAGGACTTAGAACCTGCTCCCAAGCAAGGTGGCGGGTGCTCCATCTTTAGAATCTTTCAAATCTGTCGCCCCAGTGCCGGCAAGACGATCCGACCGGGTCCCTGGCCACCTGAGGCGACTTTAAAATCCAGTTGCCACACCTAGACATTAGCCTGAGCTAAATTAGGTTTAGTTATTTAAGTATGTACTTAAGTAATTAAGTACAGCACGTTAGATAACTAAACATCAAGAAGGCCGTAACTCTCAAATTTCGAAGAATTTCAAAGCCATAAAAGTCTGCAAATAGTGCGTGTATTTGCAGAAAGTAAAATAGACTCTGCTCACATTAACTTGCTTGGCCGCCATCTTGAACACGTGTTGAAAACATATTTACAGCGCATGCTCACGAAAGCGTGGACCCAAGGCAAATGACGCCATCACAGCGAAGAGTATTTAATGAAAAAACTTTAAAACTTATAAAAGAATTTTATTACAAAACAAACCATTTTTATGTAGAGTGAAAACATAAGTGTGAAAAATATTCTAATTTAAAATTTGTGTTTGAAAGTCGTTGCAGCACTGAGAAAAACAGTTGTCTTAGTTTTTCATTTATGCATCCCACATGCACAAGTAGACGGTGTAAACGTAACATAATTATATGTAGGTTTTAACGTGATGACCTTAATAGCGGAAGTAAATGTTCCGGAAGTAAAACTTCTGACTTTGAAACCAAAACAAAAAAAAGATACGCTCTGCATTTTATACCTCGTGGTGGCCGGCGGAGCCTTGGCATGAGTAATAATTATTGCTATATTTGCAAAATATTGACTCTTATATCCTGAGCGTGTGCAGATAACCTAGTGAATGAAGCAAAATGTGGTGTAAACACTTATAAAATGGCCAGGTCAGTCTTCGCGAAGAAACTTCTGTTAAGTGATGAATAACGCGATTTTGTCTTCAGACGCAATGCGACGACAGAATACCACACTGGCGCGTGTATTGTGAATTGTTTTTGTGGCTACTGCCTGGTTACCAGGCAGTAAGCCTACTATGTTAACGGATGCGTAAGTGCATTCGAAATAAGTAAGCAAGTAAGTAAGAGTAACTCCAATCTTCGGTTTTTCTTCGGCTTTAGCTTCGGCAACAGATGTTAGTCGAAAGTAAATCGGTTTTCTCTCGGGTGAGCCACGAAGAGATTCGCTTTCGTTTCGCATTTGAATGGCGTTAAATTAGTGCAAAGCGACTCTTGGCGATATATTTTCGCCAATTGTCGAATTTATATCGACTGCAACGTGTTCTTTCCATGTGCTCAACGCTTCGACCGTCGAGTTAAACTTCTATTTTCTTGTTTGCAAGTCAATTCGAAGTAGGGACAGGTAAATTTTAGTGTAGCTTTTTTTGCATCGTGCTTCTTAAAAATGATCAGATGATATATTTTGTTTAGCGAGATTTTAAAAGCTTTTACGTCGACGTTTTAGAATTCCAACTTGCCATCAGTCGGGCAAGTAAGTCTCAAAGTTTGCTTGACCGAGCCAATTTCCCACTTGCCCGCTTTTAAAAAAATCAAGGTTGTTTTAAAATAATTCTCGAGAAAGTGAACCGGTGAAAAACCAAGGAGTTTAGAAGACCTTCATGCAAAATAGAAAGAAATTTGATAAGCAAGAGCAGATTTTTGTCACATGCTAGGCAACCAGACGGTAATGTGCTTTGACTCGGTGCGAAAAGTTCGCACAGCCAAAATTTATTTATGCTGGAGTTTGCAGACATGTGGTTGTCTTTGCGTAGCTCTAAAACAGTTTAGAAATACACAAACCTGCATTCGTTTTTCCAATATTCGCTTAATTTTTTGTTTTAAAACAACTTAGCGGTCCATTCTTATCAAAATCAGTATAACAGCATTTGATTTGTCTAAGTTTTACATTCAGCAGAAAACTTGGCTAGAAGGAGATACCATTACAATGCACCATCGGTTCATTTTAAGACGCGACGGCTCGCTCGCGGTTTCAGAAAACTCTTCTTATACACAAAATGCCGTTTTTGTGCTGCAAGGTAAATTCCATGTTTAGAAAGCAGGCAAACCAGTGTACGCTTTTTTTAAAGCGTTTTGCTTGGTCAAAAATTCTTGCACCTGATTCTTTTGAAAATATATTCTACTCTTGCAAAAGCAACAGTGAACTGAATACTCCGTATCAAGCAGTAGCCACATGCACTCCTCGAGGGCCTATTCAACAACAACAACATCTTTTATTTGTGCCCTCTGATATTTACAGTCAATTTTTACGTAAAGAAAAAAGAGAAAGTGA
>JAOEJH020010249.1:0-11195 GCA_025448215.2 Palythoa grandis
GTAGTACTTATGGCTGCGTGGTGGGCACAGTACTTATGGCTGCGTGGTGGGTACAGTACTTATGGCTGCGTGGTGGGTACAGTACTTATGGCTGCGTGGTGGGCACAGTACTTATGGCTGCGTGGTGGGCACAGTACTTATGGCTGCGTGGTGGGCACAGTACTTATGGCTGCGTGGTGGGCACAGTACTTATGGCTGCGTGGTGGGCACAGTATTTATGGCTGCGTGGTGGGCACAGTACTTATGGCTGCGTGGTGGACGCAGTACTTATGGCTGCGTGGTGGGCACAGTATTTATGGCTGCGTGGTGGGCACAGTACTTATGGCTGCGTGGTGGGCGCAGTATTTATGGCTGCGTGGTGGGCGTAGTACTTATGGCTGTGTGGTGGGCGTAGTACTTATGGCTGCGTGGTGGGCACAGTACTTATGGCTGCGTGGTGGGTACAGTACTTATGGCTGCGTGGTGGGCGCAGTACTTATGGCTGCGTGGTGGGCGCAGTACTTATGGCTGCGTGGTGGGCGCAGTATTTATGGCTGCGTGGTGGGCGCAGTACTAAGCGCAGTGCTTTCCAACTTCAAAGACCCGGGTTCAAAGACACGTACACAGCCTCTCCCGATTGTGTGATAATCTTCCCGCCATGGTTGATTCAGCTTTCCATTCTAATCTTACGAGAATGGTAAAATGAATACCAGCTTCTGCTGGGGGCTAACCTGCGACGGATTAGTTTCCCGTCCAGGGGGAGTCAATGACTCTCATCCGCTTAACTCTACAGAAACCGGAGATTATAAACACCGCCTCGAATGGATCACTTGGACTCGTCAAAGGTTTAGCTAGTTACAAGGATAGGTGCCGCTTAGGTCTTGATGCCGTGACTAGGTTTCAGATTTTAGAAAGCCGCAAAATGTTACCCCTGTTCCTGAGACTATAAATTAGAAAAACATACCTTGTTTTAGACTAAATTCGATGTACATTATTTTATGTCTTAGCCGGTAATGCTTACAATATTTGTGCAAGGCAATTTTTGTAATCTAAAGAAGGCTTTTACAACGAACAACTGAGATTCTGTCTGAGTTCGAAAATATGAACTCTATTCCTGACAAGAAGACCGTTTTCCTTGTTTCACAGCAAGAAAAACCTTAAGACATACTTTATCTACACGTCCCCGAGTAGATCATGTATACTGTATTACCCCACCTTCATCCGGGGATATCAACCTGAAAACATGCAGTCAGAACTAAATTTCATGTAACAGAAATTAGCGGTTTTTTTAAATATCTTTTTCCCTTATATGCAGTCCTTACCCTACTGAAGGAAACGGAGAACCTCCTTGGTATCCATTTGCCGCCTCATCTCCTCCCCCAAGAATAGTCATTACAGATGAATGTAACGTCGTCCGTATTGCAGAACTGGACGGATCCAGGAGTCTCGATCACAAGGTATTTATCTCATTTCACACTAGGGATGGAAGCAGAGACGGAAACGGTGACGCAAGCGTTACGTCCAAGTGAGAACCGACACGACAGAAACAGAAGTTGCAATTTCCGTCTCCTCCGCTTCCGTCGATTTTTTGCTTGTGCTTCCGTCTCCTCCGCCTCTATCGACGTTTTGCTTGTGCTTCCGTCTGCTCCGCCTCTGTCGATGTTTTGCTTGTGCTTCCGTTTCCTGCGCCTCTATCGGCGTTTTGCTTGTGCTTCCGTCTCCTCCGCCTCAGTCGATGTTTTGCTTGTGCTTCCGTCTCCTCCGCCTCTATCGACGTTTTGCTTGTGCTTCCGTCTCCTCCGCCTCCGTTGATATTTTGCTTGTGCTTTTGTCTCCTCCGCCTCAGTTAATATTTTGCTTGTGCTTCCGTCTGCTCCGCCTCTGTTGATGTTTTGCTTGTGCTTCCGTCTCCTCCGCCTCTGTCGGTGTTTTGCCTTTGCTTCCGTCTCCTCAGCCTCTGTCGATGTTTTGCCTGTGTTTCCGTCTCCTCCACCTCAGTCGATGTTTTGCTTGTGCTTCCGTCTCCTCCGCCTCTGTCGAAGTTTTGTTTGTGCTTTCGTCTCCTACGCCTCTGTCGATGTTTTGCCTGTTTCCGTCTCCTCCGCTTCTGTCGATGTTTTGCCTGTGCTTCCGTCTTCCCTGCCTCCGTCGAGGTTTTGTATGTGCTTCCGTATCCTCCGCTTCTGCCAAGTTTGCGCTTGTGCTTTCGTCTCCATTCTCCCAGTACACACCTGAACGTAAGGCTTCATTCCGTCTCCGCTTCTGCTTCCCTTGCTAGTGTGAAATAAGCTTTACCCTACGCTTTGTTGATAGTTTCATTGTGCTTAATATTTTTTTTGTTTTTTTGCTTGTTTAATGATAAAAAGTAAAATAGAGAGATTGTTAGTATCGGTTATAATTTTTTTGGTGTTAATTTATTTGCCATTGCGTTTAATAGTTTTCTGCATTTATTGCAATACAGAAGCTTTAGATAGAGAAGCCACTTTTTAAGCAAATTTCGTTGCCCGCTTACTTTAAAAGCTCCAAAAATTAAAATTTAAGTTGTTTCTTAATGAACACCTTCTATGACTACAATGTTTGTGAAACGATAAATAAACAAACCTGCTGTAACAATGGGTGGGGAGCATGCGTAAACTATACTTCGTAGAACCCGCAATGCCACAAAAGGCCTTTTGCAGCAAGTGATCACATGGTCCAAATAATGCTATTCTGGTGGTCAAAGGAAGGTGACAGACTCCAAGACAAGGCACAATTAGTAGAAAAGCGTGATTTTCCTTTGTTTGCTGTGTTACGTCTGGTCCTTACTTGTTATTTTGTGAAATTGTTGGAAACAGGGTACACGAAATTAATAATATCTTTGTACTTTAGTACGTCAGCTTGTGTCTAAAAGTACGTGGCCATCACGAATTTAGAGTAGTTTGGTCAGAGTGATTTGAGTTACTACGAATTTTAAAATAGATAACCGAATTTATACTCGACAACTTTACAGACTGAGTCGATCTGAGTTAATTCAGTATACACGTGCGTTTATTCCTTGCTGGGGAGGGACAAACTGACAACAGAATACTTCGATTAACTATCGTATAAACTGATATTTCTGTTCTTATAAGGTCAACAAATGATAAATTCCACCTATTTCAAAACGTTTTACTGACTTATACTTTCTAAAGTTTTAAAATGCACCAGAATATAGTATCTGATTAGAGTAATTTAATGTATGACATTTATTCTCGAACTGAAGTGTTGTAAGACTAAAGATTACACTACTTATCTTTTGATCCGCGGACTGCACATTCCAGTTGCACCTAGGAATAAGCGTGTTTAAAATTTCAAGATTTTTCCGTCATGGCAATGTCTTTTAGTTGTAGCAGTAACGACTCCTTTCTTGTTGCTGTCTCTATAAATATTAATCAATGTTAAAAGTAGCGCCAACGTATTTTGTTAAACAAAGGGAAGATAAATGAATTTAGCTTGCGGATTTATTCTAGTTGAGAACTGATCGGTTTTGATCAATTCCACCAGAAACTGTTTGCTTAGTTTTGTTTAGCAAAGGTCTCTGTAACCAACCAATACAATGGGAATGCCCTTAAACTTGTCACTTAATGGAAACAAAATCTGCCGAACAATTGTTTTTGGCATAAATTACATATTCCAAGCTTTCTCGCTTTCAGAACATTACACTTACAATAAGTAGTGTTATTTTGGAAATAATACTTGGGGCATAAAGTCTACGGGCTAATGGGCTTGTAAGAAGAATTCAACATAACTGAACTTGCGTCTGAGAAGTAGCAATAACAAATTAATCGGTATGTTAAAAGTCCGTACGAGCAAATGTTCTCAAATTTTTAATGTTGTAACAAGTTATTACAAAGTCGCGCGTTGCTTGTTTAACAATTTAATGGAAATCTTCAGCTAAAAGCAGAACTTTGTATAACATTTGTGTGGCAGTCTCAAACAAATTCATAATAGCTTTAATGCAATTTGCTGTTCGTGTGTTTTTCTGCGATTTGCCTTCGAGAAACAAACCCTCGCTGATAACCCTTTGATGACCAATCGCTGAGCCATTTTTTCGGTGTGATGCATTATCAATCGACAGATCGGATATAGAAATTTGTTCCAACTTTTCAAACTAATTTTGTTGATCATGTTTAATGTCTTTTCGGAAGAAACCGATTCTGTTGTGAAATAATGACAGAAAAAAAGGCTTTATTTGACGTTGAAGAATCATCCTGCTATTTTCATCTGTCTTTCAAAATATAGATCTTTCAAAACTGGGTGAGGCGGGAAGAGAAGATAGTCTGTATTAATTGGTCCATGTAGTTGGACGCGTATAGTAACTTATTTTTTAAAGATTATACATGTTTAACAGTGTTATGTATAAGGTGCACTGAAGGGTTTGTTCTATTCCGTTTTTAGAAAACTTTTTCCAGTTCCATTGCAAATCCTTTTTGGCGTTCAGTACTAAGATGGGGGACGAATCGGGAACCAGTGTCATCTCAATCATTTAAGTTCCATGCAAAACCAAAAGCATGTCCTGAAATGGCTTTGAATGGTTTGTTTGCACAAGCAAACTTATGTGAACCAGGAGCTCTGAGCTCTGAAGAGTGATGGGCTCCTGTGTGAACTTTTGAGAAAGTCCGTTGTGTTTGAATTCGATTTCTTCTCCCCATGAAACGATTTGTGAAAAGAAAAGATGACGTGATATTTTGCCAGGTCAATTTTATGCGGAAGGAAGAGACGGGGGGGAGGATGGGGGGAAGAGTGGTTACATACCGGCCCCTATCCCTCCATCACAGCTCAGCCACTTATGCAGTGTAATTCATTACATCATCTGAATTCATACCTCTCTGTGTTTTGCCTCAGACGATACAACATGTAAGCTGCTTTCTATAAAAGCATTCGTTAATTATCTTTTAAGAAAGATTTTTAACTAGAGCTTGTTCATTTAGCTTAGAGTAATCTCTCCTATATATCTTAATATCAGTAGGCAGGGTAAAAATTATTATATAGAAGAAGCCGTAGCTCATCATCGATGAAACATTTTATCTCTTCCTTGCTTGCTCGCTTGCTTGTGTTTGTTTTGCTTCCGGCTTTTTTTTTGTTTGCGCTTGTGCTTGTATATAACTGTAGGTGACCTTTCACTTGATAATATATCATTATAGTAACTCTGGCTGCCTAGATACTAGCCCTTATGGTTATTGTAGGTAGCTAGTACCAAGTTCACAATATTTGCAGAGAGAAAATGAAAATGTTATCTTCTATTTACTACTTTATTTATGTGTAAAAAACAACACTGGGTACAAATAATTTACGGAAGCTACTGTTTAACATTTGCTTTTATGTTAGTTTATATTGCAGTCTAAAATGGAATCAGATGAACCTGAGATAAGCAGGTTTTCAGACCAGCTGAACCTTGAGATTGCACAGGCGCATTTCCAGTCTGCCCTCCCGGATGGTTGGGTAATGACGTCATCTAAGAGTCAGGGCGGGCGAACGTATTACTTCAATGTTGCCTCAGGGGAGAGCCGCTGGGACCATCCGCTACTGCCAGATGAGGACTGCCAACAGGTTGGTTTTTGTACCCAGACTTTGCGCTGCAAAAATTTCGAACGATAGATCACGGTCGAGGTTTTGATGATGTTTCTAGCTAAGACATATCTCTAACAATTTCTGCGTCTACGTTTTGTCGACCAGTTTCACCAAACAAAATTACAATTCGAATATAAACAAAACACCATGAATATTTACAGATTTTTTTTACATTTCAGAGGAAAAAATTGGTAATAATATTATTTAAAAAACTGAAAAAGAGAAAACAAGCAAACAAATAAAGAATACAAAACTTTTAGCGTCCGAAATTTTTACAGTCAAAAATATAGAAATAATTTTTTTAAAAATGATAATCCTGCACATCTTTAAGATCAATTAAAATTAGGCTTTGATAAAACGCAGACCACTTCTTTTTATTTTTTCAACCCTTTAAAATAAATGCATGTACATCTGGTTTTGAAATTGACATTTGAACCGGCCTGTGATGAAACAACCGCTGGTCTGAGCCCGCATTGCAGTGAGCGTTTTCAATGTTGTGTGATTGTTTTGTCTGGCTTGACAGTTCATTTTGTCACTAAGCTAAGATATGAATAATTTGTAAAAAAAGTTACCACGTACAGTTCGGTAGCAACTGGAAGGGAGATGCTTGGAAAGGTATGTTTTAAATATTTGTTGTTTTGTCGAGAGGGTTATTTATTCACAGCGTTCACTGGAAGATGAAAAAGTGACTGTTTTTGAGGTGTCGTCATGGTTGTGGATATCAAATTATGTACAATTTTGTACGCTTGGAAATTATTAAGGACAGCTGGAAGGAGTGGTTAAGTTGCCTTATTTAATTGTGGTTTAAATTTGAGCTCAATATTTAAGCGGGAAAATCTTTGGGCTAATATCATGGTGTGTTGAAGTGAGTGTTGCGTGTCCTTGGGTACCCGTTGCTTTCTAATTGCCGTTCAATCTTCTTGGTTTGAACTTGTCAACAGTCCCAAATTTTCAATATGAACCCTTAACTTTTATTTCCTAGATCACAAAGAAAAAATATCTTTAGGATTATATTGTAGAACTACAGTCAGCGACTCAGAGAAAAAATAATCCCTTTTTCGTGATCGGAAAGAAATCAAATAGTGATTTGTGTTCATGGTTGAGCGATTTAGGTTTTCAACAGTTGAGTTGTTCCACTTTGAATGAAAGCTTTAGGCCACCAGTCAAGTTTTCTTTTCATCTTTTGTCATGAGAAAAATCAACTCGCCCTTGTCATCATATGTCGAAGCGTGAGCATTTTGACTCTAAGTTGATTTCAAGGGCTTATCAAATTTCTTATGTTTGGTTACAGGAAAGAAGACTTGAAAGTGTAGAAGAGAACAGTCGAGACGTGACCGACGACTCTATAATGCCTCCAAGAGAAAGACCGATTTCACATGTTCCAACTGACCCTCCGTTGTGCGAGAACGTAAGTTTTTATTAGCGTGAAGGCTTAGAACGACTTCCATTGTCTACTTTCCGGGCTTAATGATATTTTATTGTAGGTGAAATATATTTAAAAAACCAATTCTCTGACTTATCAAGTGGAACAGTTTTGAAGTTCTTTTCAAATAGCCACTTGATCTACAAGTTTTACGACAGTTCTGTAATTCATTAATTGATGGATAAATTCTGTGAGGCAATTTTGCAATTTTATTTGTCTTTCCTTCTTCAAAGTTAACGGATATACCTTGAACTCAGTACTCTTTAGTCTTTCCGGAAAATTCTATACACTTTATTTTAAGTTTAATTAAAAAAAAAACATTTTCCGAAATAATAAAGCGCGGCTGCCGCTCTAATTATGTTATTATGAAACCATTTACTTGAATTTTTTAGCGCATATAGCTTGCTGGACTACTTTTGTGTCTGACATATTCTTGTAGACCTGTATTTGTTAGACACACTTTGCAAGCGTTTTCCAGGTCTGTTGCCTGCAGTTTGTGGCAATTGTATATTTCACTCGTCACTGCATGTAGTGTTAAACATATTTATAGAACTCTTGACTTGTGTGCGTGACCATCATTGACATGTTGAAATAACATAAAATAATTAATGATTAAAACAATTTAACATTAACATGGGGATAGCTTGTTTTGGTGATAATAAATTTGTTCTCATAGAATTATATTACAATACTTTAATTTAACACACTGGAACACAGTGTTATCAATATATGTATATATGTCTACAATGTATTTTAAAATCTAAAGAAGTGGTGATGCAAGGAGAATTCTGCTATCAATTAAACACTCAGCAAAGTGGTAAAACTAAGTCCTTTAAAACTCTTTTACATGGCACCCCAGTTTGCAATTAATTAAACCTTACAGGGGCTTCTTAACAACAACAACAACAACAACAACAACAGCAAGTTTATTTTCCTCTGGACACAATTTTTAAAAATTTGATATCAGTATATTTGTTAGATATGGGGGAAACTGGCTGCTTAAATTACCCATAAGGGCTAAAAAATTGCTAAGTAGCCATAATTTTTCGTATTGATTTGGCAAACACTGTCTGCTTACGTGCACCAAAAAACTCTCTAAAAATGCTCTTCAGTTCAGAGAAAAAAATTCAGTTACAGTAAGCTTTGGGCAGATTTACACACATATGGAATGTATTTTCAGTCATTTAAACAGAGTTTAATACAAAAGCGATATTCCATGCTTTTGTCTGGTGTGAGTGAATTTTGATGTTCAAATTCATGTGTAAAAAATATCTCACTTGTTTTCTGCACTCACTCCAGGCTATATCATTGTTTTCACACTCAGATAATATTTCTATCATCACACACCCATATAAAGTATATAATATCCTATCTCTCTCTCTCTATATATATATGTGTATAATATATGTCTCTTAAACATTTCAGTGCAGGAAGTTGGAATTGACCTTTTTTGACCCAAACTGTGCTGGCTGTCATGCTATATTGATTGAGTAAGTATAAAAACTGTATGTTGAATGACACAAAAATATACCAGAAACAAAGACATTTTTGTCGTTGGAAGGGCGCTGATACTAAGTGTTGTTACTTTAAACCATTGCAAGAGTTTTTTTCTTGTCTAATGTTCTGATTTGGGAAGGTGTTTAAAAATCTTTTCAGCCACTTACAATGTAATACAGTGCTTGTCATACAGTGCAAGTTTGAAAAGAGAAGCAGATTTTTCTTCACACAGTGATATTTAAATTGAAAGATTAATTTTTTTCACTTATACAGAAAAATATGTAGTCATCTAAATTACAGATTTTTCTTAGAATGTTAGAAAAAAATTAAATACTATAAAACATGAAAATTGTACACAGGTTACCAAAACACCATCTGCCATTATCTTCAGTTAGTTGGCTGGTATTTTAAACTTTTTATGCTTATATACCTGATGTTTAACACTATGTATAAATAAATAAAGACAGTGATGATGACTTTGGCCATATCATGAGACACACCCTGGGGGTAGGGGGGGGGGTAGGGATCGGAGGACTTCCATATGAGATTTGTCGAAGGTGCTCAACCTATCTTAAGTTTCTGAAACCATATCTTTTAGGGATTACAATTGTTATTAGTGCAATCACTTAGGGAGGTTCCAAATTAATGGCCTGCTATCATTTAGGTATGTCTAAAGCCATTTCTTGCATGAAAACCAAGAAATCTTCTTTAACCTAAAAAATCTTTGGAAAAGTGCTCGATGATAATGTCTTTGTATGTTCTTGAAATTCAAAAAAAGCCTTTTGCATATATTAAGTGTGCTATCTTTTAGTTTTAAAATTTACCAGAGCCATGCCCATGTTTCTATCTCATAGGGTTAAATTTCCACTGTTTTCATTTTGAGTGCCTTAGTTTTTACTTAGTATTCAGAGTAAGCAAGTCATATTGTATTTATTTTAATTATAATGATATCTTCTAAGAGAGTAAGTTTAAAGTGGGTGAGACTGTTGTTTACATAAATCTTTTTATCTGTTCTTCAAATTAACAATTAATTTTATTTACTTTGAATGTTAGTATCAACACCACCATCCCGCAGCTGTTTGCCGTGATGAGACAATGGGTTCCTCAAGTCCAGCAGAACATAGAGCTCTTTATAAAAGAGGTAATATTGTAAAGTAAAAACATTGTTTATCTGCTGCTAATAATTGCATCATTTCCTTATAAAATTTAGCAATAAATATCTATACATCTTGTATAAAAAATGTTGTAAACTAAAAGTCGCTGATATTTCAGTGTCGGTTAATGTCGTTATCAAGTCAAAAAACTGAAGTCTTTTGTCAATAATCAGTTGACTCGAATATTTTAGATTTTGAGAAGAGGAGCCAATGTCAATGACAGAGATGGGTTGACAGACATGGCACTTATTCATTATGCTTGTAAAGCTGGAGCAGGTATGTTTGTTACACCCTATAATAATTATTTTGTTAAAGTTTTTGGAGACCTTTTTTCACAGACCCATAGCCAGGAGTTCTGGTGGTGGTGTGTGTGTGTGTGTGGGGGTGGGGAAGGGTGCAAATGGACATGATGGTGGACCTCACATTATAACAATTCAGAGGGGAGAAGCATTAGAGCAAGATTGGTTTACAAAGCATTCTGTTCTTTTTTCTTTATTTCATGCTTCTTTAGTTAAGTTTACCCTACTCTGGTGCAAGCAGGTTCAACCAGGAATAAGTGCAGACACAACAATTGTGTTTGCCTTATGCTTATAATGCTATTTACATCTGCTCAAGCTACAGTATCTATAGTTTATTGTTCATAAATATTTCATCTTATACTTATCTTATTGCATACTGATAGGTGTGAACTACTTTAGACTCAAGGTCATAACAGGGTGGTGAAGAACGGTCTCAGATAATTATAACATATCATGACAAATTTTTTCTTATCCTAGTGCATCAAATTTTAGACTTTTGTAAAAGAATAATGTCATTGCCTTGAAACAGATTCATCCTAAGGAATCATGATCAAAATTGTTTGTTGGTATCTTGATAATAATAAACCATGGACCTTATTTAGCTATGATAATGGAGCATTAATTTATCCTTTAGCACTCAGTCATAAAAGGCAAAGCCAAATAACATTGCCACAAGTACAATTGGAAGTAGTGACAAGACTTATTTATTAGCAATTTACTGCGTGCACATCAAGCTTGTTTTATTGTTTACAGTTGGAGTTGGAGATGTAGCTGCAGCAAGTTCAGTTGTTAGCTCACTTATGGCAAAGGTGTGTCATCTTGAACCTTTTTCTCAGCGAGTATGGTTCCCCATAACTTTTAAAGTTTAGTAAATTTCTCAAAGTAGTCAAGTAGATCAATCTATCAAAGGCAGACCAGGTGTTATACAAAACATTAAAAACTACAATGGAACCCTGCCTTAATTATGGCCACCTTGTTAATAAGGTAACCTCAATATTACAGCCACTTTTTTTGGCAAAACTGCAATGTATTTTCTTATGAAAAATCCTTGTGCCAAATATATTTGGCCCATTGGTGACTGTATCAACAAGGTTTTACTGTCAGTATTTATATTCTTCAGAAAGAAGCTTTCAGAAATTACATAAGGAGCTGGTTTCAAGATCAGTCTGATGGTTGCTGGCTATAGGGATTTTTTACTAGCACTAATAACACAATACAATACAATACAATATATATAATATAATATAATATAAT
>JAOEJH020010355.1:0-11193 GCA_025448215.2 Palythoa grandis
CCGATCTGTAAAATATATTCTTCTCCAGTAATTAAGCTATATGACAGAAACTTTATACGTGTTTTAAAATATCTTTTTAGAAACAGCTTTTTCCTAGTTAGCCAGGATATTAAAATTTCGAACTGAACGCGCGAACGTTTTAGCACCGTCCTTTAAAAGTCCCTTTATTTACCATTGCCGTCGTATTAACCGAGAAAAACGCCCACCAACACTTAATTTTGTGTTGATGTAAGAATTTTATGCTAACCATCATGGATTACTCGACAAATAGAATGTTAGAATAATCATGATAGCTGCGCGAGAAAGAAAATTGAAACCTGTGGTTATTCCATAAAATATTTACAGGGAAAGAGAGTAAAATATGTTTTGTAAAATTCCAGATTTAAAGGCCGTCCTATCATGTCGTATGCATATTTTTTCGTGATTCGCGGTTTTGTTATTTCGGCTTTTACTGATTTGCAATTTAGTGCCGTGGGTTCGAAAGCCGAGAAATACTGGCTAGATCGAACAAGATTCAACCAAAACTGGTTTTTACATTGACAAAAGAAAAGACAGTTACAAAAAAAGTGAATAGAACTAAAGGAACTTTGAGTCTCCCAGATATCCTCCTAATAAAGCAAAAATGAATAAACTTATTTGAAATAAAAACTGCATTCGTCCTACTTTTACTTTGAAAAAACAAAAACGTTTTCGTTCGGTTATATTTTGCAAATACATGCTAAAAAAACATTTCGTGTGCTTGTATGGCAGCTAGATCTGTTTATTCTTCTTTAGATGTTAATTTACCTCCCGCTATTTTGGAAACAAACAATATGTTCTTTTTAGAAGAATCTGGAGCAGTAGACAAACAAATTTTCATTTCAACAATTAGCAAAGAAAACAAGGGAAATGGCAGCTGTTGTACTAAATGAACTTTTACCCTTAAATAACTTTTATTCCTTTTTTGTTCTATTTTAGGAGCATTGAACTAGTTTTGAACATATACTTTGTTACCTCTTTAGGTTGCTAAAAAAGTAATGGCATAACTTAAGCTATTACATTAGAAAATTCCAACTCAAATAAAATGGCTTTTATAAGGGCGTTGACAAATTACGAAAGCACGGAGTAATTAATCGGACTTACAAGCTATCAAATTAATTACTCAAATGGATCAAAAACAACTTACGCAAAGACCAGAAGATGTTCAAAATTATGATCCAAGCAATTGTTGTTATAAATGATTTAAAGAAGAAGATTAATTCTGAGAATTGATACCGCGGCAAAGATGCCTTAATTTTTTCGTGATATGTATACTCTATCTTTATGTTTTTGTTTTGAAATATGTTTCGTTCCTCAAAAAATTTCTTTAAAAGAACTGGACTTTTCGAGGCTTTGAAACTAGAATATGAGCAAAGCTATGAGTTAATCGAATTATTTGATTTAAAGGCAAAATGTTTCTGTGAAAAAAATTATTTTTATCAATATTTCTGTTCTTACCCTCTACCTCATATTTGTCCTCGTAATTATATTGATCCCTAACAAGATCATATTGCTATTGCTACTGCTACTGCTACTGCTACTGCTACTGCTACTGCTACTGCTATTGCTACTGCTACTGCTACTGCTACTGCTACTGCTACTGCTACTGCTACTGCTACTGCTACTGCTACTGCTGCTGCTACTGCTACTGCTACTGCTACTGCTGTTGCTATTGCTACTACTACTGCTATTGCTATTGCTACTGCTATTGCCATTGCCATTGCCATTGCTCTTGCTATTGCTGTTGCTGTTGCTGTTGTTGTTGTTGCTGTTTCTGTTGCTGTTGCTGTTGCTGTTGCTGTTGCTGTTGCTGTTGCTGTTGCTGTTGCTGTTGCTGTTGCTGTTCCTATTCCTATTCCTATTCCTATTCCTATCGCCATTCCCATTCCTATTCCTATTCCTATTCCTATTCCTATTCCTATTCCTATTCCTATTCCTATTCCTATTCCTATCGCCATTCCCATTCCTATTCCTATTCCTATTCCTATTCCTATTCCTATTCCTATTCCTATTCCTGTTCCTATTCCTATTTCTATTCCTATTTCTATTCCTGTTCCTATTCCTATTCCTTATTATCTTAGGATTATCCTCGTTCCTATCTTTATTACTTTTTATTTGTTTTGTATATTGTTTACTGCAGTTTCCGGGAGCATCAATCACTCTTCTGTTACTATCAATCAAGAATATTTTAATTATGAAATCTTTGTTTTGAATGCGTTTGCGAGATATAACAACTCAAGAACTAGTACTAGGGAATAACTTTCGTGTTGCGATGTTTGATTACAGCCAGCTAGCTTTTGTCCTGGTGAGAGCTACTGTTTTTCATTTAAAATCGAATGCTCTATCGTATATACATAGAGATATTAAAAGTAGTTTAATGTTTGAGCCAGAGGATAGTTGAGTTAACCGAAAACGGCTATTTCAAATAAAACCAAATTTATTTTAGCTTTTGAAATATTTGTAACTGTTCGTGAATCTCTTGTAACCCCATTGCATGCATGCTGCGAGCTATCTGTTTTGGTTTTCTACAACTGTGGAGGATTAATTTTTCTTGTTTTGGAATATTTTTTCCGCCCTGATAATGTTCTCAAAATTTTAGAAGATAATCCGCCTAAAGTGGATCTATTAAGGTAGTCAAAATTACTTTCCAAGGAGCATTCTACCCTAAAAACTAGAAATTCATTATTCTAGAACATGCTTTTAATTGAAATGTACCATTTCTCCTTCCTTAAATATTTAAGCTTTTTGACAATGAATCGCCAATAGAAAATTATCTCCAGCTATTGTTTGACAAATTCTGCCAGAAGGTTTTGAACATGCAATAATAATGAAGCTTGCTAGTAATATATTGTACCTCGGATCTGACTTTAGTCAGATGTAGTTTTGCGTGTTATTGTTGTCCTAACTAAAAAAATGAATTTCTTTCCTTTGTTTCTTGTTCTTTCCTTTCTGTGTTTAAAGTGTACGCTCTCAGTAGAATCCCAATCGAGCGCTAATTCTGAAGACCAAAAACGGATGTGGACGAGAGTAACAGGTGAGCTTTTTTTGTTTCAAAACACTGTGCTCTCCCTGATATCAATATATACAGGGTGAAAGTTTAGCACCTTTGAAATTTGAGTGAAGTTAGGCGCTTTTCAACTTGTGGGCACATAACGTTTTTTTTATTTTTTATTTTTTACCCTTTTCAGCAAATTGTAAAAACTCTTTAGGACTTGCCGACGGCAGAATAAAAGACACTCAACTCTCAGCTTCTTCGGCTTACAATGATGATTTCAGTACTTACGGGCCTCACCGAGCAAGGTTGAACCTCACGTTGTTCGCGCCGGGATATCGGGCCGACCCCAAGAAAGGAAGGCCGTGGATTGTGGTAAATTTCCAACGAAAAGTCCTTACAGAGATGGCAGTACAGGGATACGGAGATGCAAAAGTTGAAGAGTGGGTTGAAAAGTTTCAGGTGATGTTCTCCGAAGGAGAAAACGACTTTACATTTATGGTCAACTCCGACAAAGAAACCAAAGTAAGTGTACGATTTAAATTCCTTAATGTACATAAATTGTACAAGCAACCATTAATAACATTTACTTGGTAACTTCTGTTTTTCGTTTTTTACATCAAAAATTGATCAAAATAGTCTAGTTTTTTTTTTCTTTTCAAGAATTGATGCTTGTTCTGCAATCTGTATCGTTTCTTTAACACCACCTGTAATATTAATTGTAATTTACTATGTCAAACCACAAACCCTCTAACGCAAACCGCAGCATTTTGTCTAGTATCCCGGCAGTCTAGCAGTCGGGAATAATTGCTAACCAGAGTGTAATCAAACCTTTTGTTGAACACAGAACATCTAGATACTAATTAGCAAGTTCCTGCCCTATAATTAAAAGCCATACCTAAAACTTTCGAAGTTCTTTAAAACTTTTTTCTCCCTCATAACAATGTCCTTGACATTGTGCATGTCGATTATTAATAATGTGATCAGTTGGAGACAATATTTCGTCCCACTGCGATTTTTCTTTTGGTTTGGAAGCGACCGCCTCGCCAATTTGAATCAGAAAATGCGTTAAATTGCTTTTTCAAATTATGCGTTGTATTGCAAAAGCTTCATGTCCTAATGTTGTTGAGTTGTTCAATCTTTAAGTTAACTTTCAATATTAATTGACTTTTATATAGATAGATAGAATTATGATAAATTCGTTGATAATTTGCTAGATCTTTCAGTCAAACTTTTATGGATTTGCAAGACTAAAAACTAAAACTAAACCTAGGTTTTGCGAAAGAGCGACAGCAATCTTTAATTATTTACGAAACCACACATTCAATATATCATAAATACAGAATTAGCTGGGTTTCCAAGTCAGTGTAGTTAAATTTTGCACACTGAGCTTGCCACGTCGTGCTACGGACACACAAAACTTATACTAGCTGGAAAGTATCTGAAGATATCACATATGATTATTCCAAAAACTCATTAAACTTAGTTTTGAAAAAACTTCAGGAGCTCGCAAACTGTGGTTTAACCAAAGTGTTCTAAGTAATATGACATCTCGTTAGCGTCAATTACGTCAAAAAGGAACAATCTTAAGTGTAAATGAAAATAAAGTTTTTAGCAATAGTATTAATAATTTCGATAAAGGCTTTGTCTTATTAAAGTGCCCCAGAGCTAACACAAAGCTAGATTCCAATTGTTTTAATAGTTTTCACCAAATCGATTTCATGGCACTGCAGGAAATTTAATTTATTGAGGAATTAGCTCGACGTATAACTTTTTCAAACTTCGAAGAACATTTAGCCATCAGTTTATGTTTTTTTGTGAGGTTGGCTTTTAATTGCCGCCGGATAAAACGGTAAAGGGTTCCTCAGGGCTGCTTGTTTTTCCTAACCAAACTGGATATCTTTCGATGCTTTCTAATTACTAATTGGCCAATCACGACTCAGCCTTGCCCTGGAGGGACTTAGCCCGAGCAGGTTTCCAGAAACCACCAAAAAGGAATTCGAAGATAAGAAAAATATTACAGGAAACTCTGCCGGATCAGATCTCTGGTTTTTAGGAAAGTAGAATTAAAAGTGATGTTACACGCGGCAATTTTTCATGCAACTTGTCTCGCAATGCCATTGTCAGACGAGTTGCGCAGAAGCCATTACAGCGTGTAACACTCCGTGCAGTGGCTAAAATCGTTGCGGGACAAATGGCAGACATGATTTCAGTTATAAATTTCGAGCTACAAGAGCCACTGCGTCGTGTAACATGGCTTGCAATGGCTTGTGCAACTCATCTTGCAGTGGAGTTACGACATAAGTTGCACGAAAACATTGCCTCGATCTGTACTTTATAGCTGACCTCACACCATTAATTTTCGGCCTCGAAGGGTAGGCGTTATCGGTAAATGAATAAATAATAATAGGTCAATATGCCTTTTATCGACATACCTTAAGAGCATCCATGAACAGCAAACGATTTGCTCTCATGAACATCACTGCAATAAGAAAATTTACTTTAGTGCAACAATCGATATCTTTGCTTAACCTTACATCGTGAAATATGATTGGATGATATAAAATATGATATGACTAGTTATTTAATGATTTCCAATGGGATATCGTGGAATATGCCACGCTTCACTTGTATTTTCCGTATGCACACAAGCCTTTAGGCCTATTTTACATTTCAAAGTTGTAAAACGTCCTGTAATCAAGATTGCGTTACATTAAAGACTTTAATCAAAATTGCGTTACATTACATTACAGACGTTCATAGCCAACAGTGACAGTAACACAATCAAAAGAATCCCAATTCCTCTGCCAGTAGTTGCGTCACGTGTCATGGTTATGCCTGTATCGTGGAAGAACAATGTAGGAATCAGAATGGAACTTTACGGGTGCGATCCAGGTTTGTGTCTTCATAATCTTCACTAGTACTGCTTTTTGCCAACACAATGTTGTTAAGATAATGATCAAGTACAAAAACATGTTAAGGGTTTCGGAACAAAAAATGAATTTATAATAGACCATTTTCGAATTTGCAGTTGCCGCCGACTACAATGACAGCGGATTCAATTTGTACAGTCTTAGCCTCAATATGAAGATAAATATTCCTAAATGCCAATGTAGTTTTGAACTGTGTGTATTGTTGGAAGTGTGACTTCTCGCTCTCTCTCACTAGTATTTTTGAATATTTTTAAAATAACAAAACGACGCTAAGACTGTGCAAAATGAATCTGCGGTCATTTAAATCAGCGGCAACTAGGAATGCGACACTGGTCTATTGCGATCAACGTATAAATATGTACAAAAATCAAAAGTTCATAAAGTTTGAAGGTTTAAAACAATAATTTATATACCCTACGATTAGAGTCTCCTTTTACCTTCCCTACTGGCGAAAGAGTAAAGGAGACTCTGCTGAAACCCTGTTGTTTCTTTGAAGCCGCCGTCGCCCAAGAATTTGGGCTTGTCAAGCTGGTTTACCAACAGGACAAACTGGTTTATATGCGCACAACTGAACTAACGATTTGAACCTATGTCTAAATCTGCGTTCGCAAGTACAGTACAATGGCGGCCGAGACCAGACTGAAGGAAGTTATTTTAAACGTTGTGCAGAAGCTTTTTTTTCTTTTAAATCAATTAATTTATGGGCGCATCAAGATAAAGCGATCAGGGAATTTATTACTGGTAGTGATACATTTGTAACTTCATCCACCGGACATGGAAAGTCTCCCAATTCCCAGAAATTGTCAGTCGACGATGGTTATCAGGAAAGAGTGTTTCCTGAAAAACCGCTTCTATTGGTAGTTGCTCCACTGCAGGTTTTGGTGGCTCGGGGTAGGAGGTCACAATTTCTTGTCAGTCTCTTTCAAAGTAAACGATTTCTCTGGTGATTTGCTCATTGCGGTGAACAGGTGCATGAGTGAAATTTACCAGAACCGGAAGTTATATTTGTGTACGAGCGGGAGTGGAAACTATTTAGCTTCTTAACAGCCGTCGCGCATGCTCAAAAAAGAAACAAGAGGGTTTCGGCAGAGTCTCCTTTCCTATCTCGCCAGTAGAGAAGGTAAAAGGAGACTATGTACGCAGGGTAGATTTCATATACTCCTAAGTTACACTATTTTATCGCAGCTTGAGCCACTATATATATATAGTACCAGATTAAAATATATATTATGTTAATAAGCGTTTGAATCTCAGTTATTTTGGTTTGAATTTAACTAACTGCCTTAAGTCCGACACGAGCGAACACTTAGTCCAAAAATAGTTCACTTCCTTTGCCTCTCTTTTCATTCGGTCTGTCATTCGGTTTGAATAACACGTTCTTTTAAAAGAACGACTCGGTAGGGTATTGAGTTGAATACCGAATTCAATGAATCGAGATAAAAAAAACTTTAGTTTAAATCCATAGTTAAGTTGAGTAGTTGTCACCGCCTGGTTAACCAAGTCTGTAAAACGCTAGTCTGCCGTGCGGGAGGTTCTGGATCGACTCCCAACCGGATCTTCACAAAATGTCTTAAAAATAGTTAATGAGAAGCTGCCTTTGCTCTAACATCTGCAAATTCACGTCTTCTCGGATAAGGACGTCCAGTCTCTCGATGTTCTACCGTGGGACCCACGCACTTGTCAAAAAGAGAAAAGTGGTGGTCTGTCTGTTTCACTGAGGGAATTTCTTAATGTTTCAAATGTGTGTGAGTCGCATGAAGTAGACTATCTAATACCATCAACTGTTAAACCCTGTGTACACTTTAAAGTACTTAGGACAGTGCTATTATTATCCGTAGTATACACATCTGAGTGCTGATTTAAAATACTAATACATAGGGCGCCAAAGCGTAGCCTAGGAACTAGTCTCTACTAAAATATTGGTTCTTATTGAGAATGAACAAAAAAATAACCTTTTATGTAAAAGGTTGTATTCTAGCGAAATCTATTAAACTATTATCCATGTCTCTGGAATGTTCTATCTTGTTGTAATTTTAAAATTCCTTGCAATATTGAGGGTTCCTGATATCACTGCCTTTTGGACTCGCCTCAGGAGAGAGTCTCCCCTACTGCTAAACAGCTGCTTGGCGCTAGATCTCACACTTGCTGAGCATCCTCCGAAGTCTTCAACCACAATATTGTGTTGCTGTACACTGTACCCTGGCAACTGTTATTATTATTATTATTATTATTATTATTATTATTACTATTATGATCATCGTATTTTAAAAACGTCTTGTCAACCCTTCAGAGCGGAGCTAACAGCGGAGCTGTCCACACTGGAGCCACACTCGCGTTTAAGACACGTGGAAGGAGTGGATGGTTCCAGTGAAGATCTCACGGACGACGATATCGATAAAGAGGCAGCTGAGGAATACGCTGTCACCTTTAGTCTTCCGGGTGAGTGATGAAAAGTTTCAGTCATTTAGACGAGACAAACGGACAGAGAGATAAGAGAAAGTCATATATTTATTATACAATTAATGTATGTTCTGAATCTCAGCCCCTAAGTCATCTATAACAGTATCTCTTGCAATATTATAGTGACCATTTTCCGCTCCCCCTCCCCCACAAACGATGCCTCCTTCCAAGACGTCATCTCTCTCTTTCCACATCTTTGAGAATTATACTGCCCTCTTTCCTCTTCCCCTCCCCCACAAACGATACATTGAGAATTACACTGCCCTCTTTCCCCCCTCCCCCACTTTCAGTTCTTCAGTTTCCCAACTGGTATCTCCTCCCTGGACGCCATTTTGTGGGCAGTGTAATTGAAAAACGCCAAAGCCTTGAGCTTCTAGGATGGTCTTTGGCATGCCCCCAAAGATACTGGATTATCCGAAATGCAATATATTTTTTTGTGCCTGGAAGCAGCTGCCCCTCCTATGCCCCGTTCCGCACGTTCCTGCCAATGAGCGTTTATCTGTGTGCATAGGAAGACAGACAATTGTTTAAAGTTAAGAAGCTATTTAGTTTGTGATCAATAGAAGGAGTCAGGTTGGTCATCGTTCGCGCCTTCCAACTCTCCGACCCGGGGTCGAATCCTGGAATTCACACGTGGGCTGAGTTTTGTCAATCTCAATCGGACTCCAAGCGTTTTTATTCGGGTACTTCCTCCACAAGCGTGACTCTCGGCTAATGTTACACTGGCTATAGGGGTAGGTTATCAATTACGGAGCACGTCCTGTTTTCATATCCCTGTCACACAACTCCAAAACTTTTTGTGGAAAAACTAAATAGATTTTTAAATTAATTTTTTAAAAATAAATTCTGACTAACAGATCCCTATTCTTTTACAGCTGCTCCAGTTCAACTCACGCACCTCACAAAACATCGAGCAACTCTCCCAACGAATAAACGGCTTCCCTCGCGAGCGAGACTAAAGGAGGACGCATTTCGTAGCGAGTTGAGTCAAAGTCCCCTTTGGGTTAGATGATAAATTATTGCTACAAAGTAGCTTTAGAGTACTTTTGATGCGGAATGAAAGATGCACGAACAATACAATATATTTGCTCTTTCGACGTTCTTTCAAGCTGAATTACCAATTTCTTTGCGAAATGTGTAAATATTACGCCGGAATGGGATAAATCACCATGAGAAATGTGGCTCATTCTGTGTAGCCTTTGGAGGAGAATGGCAGAAAACAGGAATTCATAGCATCAAGACCAGATCACAGTAAAAGAATTCCATCGACAGTGGTTTCTTAGTTTCCACAAACAACAAAGCGGAGACACCTCAAGATAAGCATTTGGATCTCTGCATTTAAGATGCTTTTTGAACCGTATGGACAAGAAGACATTTCCTACCCACTTCAAAATAAGCCTATCCTTGTCAAGACATATTGGTTTTTCATTTATCTTTGAACGAGAATTAAATTGTGGGCTTCAGGTTCTAGAAACCTCTTTACAACTATCTATTTTTTACCCATTATTACTGTTGGTGTCTTTTAGGAAATAAAAAGGTGAAATAAAAAAAGTGAAAGACGAATACTTTTAGGAAAAAAGTAGTTTTCCCTTTTCTCTGCTCCAATTTTCTTTTTGATTACACATGCCCGTTGCTATGGCAATGAGCACAATGGTTTCGTATGGGTTTTAGGAAGTTGTCGTTAACAAAAAGTCATTGAAAACATTATCCAGTCATATTCATTCGCACAAAAGTGAAAAGTATTGTTTCCTATTATTATTATAAACATTTATGGAATGGAACTTCTTTTTTTGCTTTATACCTAATTTGTTTAAACTTTAAAACTATGGCTTCTTTTCCATTCAGCTTTCCTCGTGCCATTTTTTGAGTTTTAGCGACTTTTCTAAAGGATCTCAGGCCAGTAACTTGAAAGTTTGTATTAAATAAGAAAGTGTAGAGACTTAAACAACAATATTTAATGTGTGAATAGTAAAATTAGCAATACTGAGCATAAAGTACTTAGTGATGACGTCATCAGACATTCTGATGTCAACGCCTAGCCTCGCTTACAAGAACTAAAAGTTGGCACGTGTCGATTCAATTCTCCGGTTTTCCTTCGTTTAGTGAAAAAGAGAATTCCTAAAATATTTAATAAGCATATTTCTCGCTTTCTGACATTTTAAAAGTTTTGATTTTCTAGTTTCATCTACTCGAGCTACGTTGAGTAAAAAGGTATTCTCAAACTTAAACATATATTTAGAATACTACAAACTTCAACAATTTTTGTATAGTAATTAAAATCGGATATTTGCACCTATATTGATAATATTTTAAATCCCTGCGAAAAATGATAAATTACAGTATAGAAATAAAAGATATTTACACAAAACATTGACTGTATTATCGAGCTGTTATACGCAGATTTAAAGATGCGAAAAAAATTAACGACAGGGTTATATTCAGTATTCAGTGTTACGTGCATGTTTTTCTTGAATGTGATAACTTGAAGTTAAAACAAGAGGCTACACAGTAGCTTTACTCGTGCCGGTTATTTTCAGTTACACAAAACACTTTGATAAGCCTTCCCAAGTAACGCAATGTATTTTTACACAATCACCTTTAAGAGGCTCTGACTGAGAAACCGGTACAGAACCTGGAAATGGGGGGTCAGCCGATTGACTTGATACTCATTGTGCAGAGTCCTACTGAGGAGTAATGTCAAATACGATAATTAAAAGGTTGTCAATTTCTTTTATTAGCGTGAAACTGACAAGCACCTTCGCAGGGGGTCAAAATGGCCAGTTCAGAGCC
>JAOEJH020010459.1:0-11189 GCA_025448215.2 Palythoa grandis
CCGTGTATTAGACTGTGATAAAACACTCCGGGCATTTGAGAACACTCGAGAAATGTAGAAAACACTCGCCTGCGGCTTGTATTTTCTACATTTCCCTCGTGTTCTCAAGTGCAACTTAAAGCTGGATGGATGTAAAAGAACATCACTTAATGCTATATAACATTGCAAAAAACCTGCACGTGTAACGCTATTTTGTAGCCTCTTGTTTCATATTAAATTTGGCAGCCATGAGCCATTCCCTGCTTTTTCCGTGAATTTTAAACCGGTTACGCGCATAACGACACGGGACCTTTCTCTAGTGACCGAAACAAACTCATCAGGGACCCCACGTAATGCAATAGCAGAAGTTGTTCGCTTTCGGAGCAGTGTTTCCCCTAACTTTAAACCAACACGAAAAACTCGGTTGCGACATTGTCGGTTGTCCATGGCATCCCTCCCAGTATTTGACCCGTAAACGTCGCGAGCGTTTGGTAGGGTCGTACAATAGACCAGTTTCGAATTCTCAGTTGCCGCTGACTACAAAGTAAAACAGACTTTAATTTGTACAGCCTTAGCTTCGTTTTGGTTTTAAATATTAAAAAATGCTAGTGAGAGAGAACGGGAAGTCACACCCCCAACAATAAAGACAGTTGTAAATAGTGTACGTTGGTATTTAGGAATATTTAACTTCATGTTGAGGCTAAGGCTGTACAAATGAATCCGTTGTCATAGAAAGTCAGCGGCAACTGAGAATTCGAAACTTGTCTATTTCAGTACCAGTGTCTCAAGCCGTAGCCAATTTATATCGTCGTGCTGTCGAATAATCAAAGCAACTTCGGCAAACATGCAAGAATGAACAACCTTCAAATGCAGCAAAGGTAGAACAACTATTATTGAAGCTGCTGTGGCATTTTTGACTCAGAGATTAAGTAGAATGACTAAGAAGAAGCTATCAAAAGCAAGTAGCTTTGTTAATCGCCGATTCTTCAGCGCAGTTGCAGTACATAAACACATGATCGGCGCACTTCCTTTCCGACTGTTTTACTCCGTGTGTCATGAAAGAACTCGAAATGAGTTTGGGGTTTTGATTAGGCTCTTTTATGACAAAAGTTTTGGACGTTTCAAATCTTGAAGAGGAAGTAATTCGTTCGAGATCAAGGTGAAGCGCGCTTTAAATATTTAAAACGTCGCAATGAGTTTCTAACTTTACACTCTCACTCTGAATCGATTTGGTTTTTGCACGCATCGATCCAATTGTGTTACTGTCATACATAAGAGCAAGAACCGATTATTAAATCCTCCTGGAAGGAATAGCTCAGTAAATGGACTCACTTCGGCAATATCAGATGTTGTCTCAGCTGGTTCCGGCACCATTGGCATTGAATAATACTGAGCCACGACTGATCGAATTATTTTTATGCGGGGAACCATTGACATTAACATTAACAATTTTGTAAATTAAAAAGATAAAAAACAGCTTGAGCCTAAATTAGGTTTTTATTGAACTTACTGACGTTTTTAAAATGAGCTGGGCTTTAGACTGGACGGAAATCTTCACCACCAGTGGCAAAGAAGTGCAGTCTTTCATCGGCTCCCCGAAATTAGTTTTTAAAAAAAAATAAACTATATAAAACAACTTGCCATATTATCCTTTGAAAACAAATTTAATCCGAATACCTTTTTTTAAAAGATTCACATGATACAAAGTACCAGAAATGAACAAAACATACAGCAATGTTGTATCTTGATACTGGCGTTGCTTTTCTTCAATATTTAGAACAAGAATAAATTCTTCACCCAGTTGGGATATATGAAACACAAAACTTGTTAAACTCTGAGAGAACGTAACTATGAATCACACACCCATCCATTACAAGTTTGAATAAACCAAAATGCAAATTAAAATCGCTTTAAAATAGCGAATTATAGTAAGCAAACAAAAGAACAAGCATTCTTTTGAAAAATCACCGAAATATGAATTCAGCTGTACAAGTTGATTCAGATGTTGTATTGTTGAGAAACACAGTTTTAAAATTCATTATTTCTATTGAAAAGTCTGATTTCTGATTCGACGAAATCTGTCACTTGTGACATCCTAACAAGTTTTTTCTTTCTTAGTATTTGCAAGCAGAGACCGTTTTTATGGCCATTTGGCTTCTTTTACCTGCCGTTCGTTTTAATACGATCCAGTATGAAGCAGGAACAAGGAATAAATATTAAGGCAGTTGCTCTCGTCGTCTTACTAATCATCGGAGGTAAGTTGTTTCTATCCCAAATTTTAGAAACTTCGTTCTTCTCTCGTAAGGATGCAGTAGAAGGATCAGAAATCTAGTTGAGGTACTCGAGTTTGTCGACAAAATAGCGTCATAAATCTCAAAACTTTCAAAGAGACACCATTTAGTGTAAACAATAACTTAAATCCGGTCTTTACAGGATATTTAGTTCTTCATTTGTTGCGAGTTTTAACTGCTAGTCATTGAATCATTTGGCAACTGACATAGGTTTTGAATCATTAAGTAATTATAAGTTATTCTGTGCAACTCTACAGATTGATGTGAGAACTTCTAGACTCTACAAGTGTAAAATTTGTTTCAACTAAAAGTTTTTAAATCTCTTAAAATTTCTTTATTAAAGCTCTTTTTAATTTTATTTTCTCCGAAACTTGGTAGTTTGGTTGATCATATAGGTTTACCAGATCTTGATATTTAGTCATACTATCAAACGGCTGTGACTATTAAGAGACTTTATTTGCAGGCTGTTTTTAGTTATGAATCACACACGTCATGATGATTAAACTCGCGAAAATCATAATTAATGCACAGGCTTTATAATTGCTCGAAGTAAGGAACGAAAAAAATGCCTACATCAATTTGGCCCCATTCAGTATAAAATTAAAAAGTTTTCCTGGGGAAAAGAGTTATCTGGCTACTCTCGCTACGTTGGGCAAACTAAAAACTCTCCTTAAATTTCTTTACAAAAGCAGTCGAACAGCATGAGAAACACAAATTTGGGTCAGCTTGAAAGGGTGACGTGCGAATTAAGACTGAATATGCCCGACGATGGAGATGGAAATTGCTGGGGGGCATGTTGCCATATTTTCTAGTTAAAATTTTTTCAAATGTTAAATAAGTCGGCCAGTAATTACAAAATCAACTCAATGTCAGGAAATGAATGTTTATCGGCAAAGGATGTGTATATAACCTGGCGTACCGAGCACTAGCTCTTCGTTAGACCAACAGGGATTTTACTGAAATATTCGATCATTGCCAATTGCGCTTTCTCTAACATATTTATAGTTGTTTTATATATAGGTTTCACGGGATCGGCCAGTAAAAGTCGTAATCAAAATTGTACTAAGCCAAAGGTGGTTGGACCATGCAGAGCGGCCATGCCGAGGTTCTTCTTCAACTCGGCCACGAAAAAATGCGAAGACTTTATCTACGGAGGATGTGATGGGAACGAAAACAACTTCAAGTCAAAGGCGGAATGCGAGAAAACCTGTCCACCGTCTTAGGTATGCAAGAGTTGTTTGAGCTTTTTGCTTGAATGTTTTGTGGTCTTTAATAAATATTCAGAAACATTGATCAGAAATTACTAAAACAAAAAAAATCACATTTTAAATATTTAGAGATCAAAAGCGAGAAATAGAAATTACCTGTTAAAAACTGTTTATTGTAGGCTTTTTATTTAGCGTTTAGTATTATTTACGCGGTATCGCAATAATCAAAGATTGATATCAAGCTCTTAACATTTTATATTTTGTTTCACTGAAAAAAAGCTGGGAAAATTACTAATAACGTCACAATCGTATACTAACAATGTGATTGGTTGAAAGTATTTATATCGGGCTTTTGCATTGGACCATTTAAACACGGCTTTTCAGTTTGACAGTTATACTTTTTATGACTATACATGCGTATCCATTCTATAAGAATTTATCAAAATCATTTTCTTTTAGTCATTCACATATCGAAGACAAGATAAAACAGGTCACTTTCTTAGCTCCTTGTGTGCTATGAGTTCGAGCAACTGATTTTTGACTTGTGTTCTTAATTCATCAAATTTGCTGTGTGGGAGTTCTTGTGACATTAAATCTCAACATTATTAAGACTTCTCTCTGCTTACTATTCAACTTTAAATTTCAGGTGATATTGCCCTCGCCAAAACCTACCTAGATAATGGACGAAGTCTTGGTGGATTTTACCAATTAAATAATAATGGCAATCTGTCCCTTATTACGGATAGACTGATTTGATGTAAGATGTAGCGAGTAACTCCGGTTGACCTAGTTAAAACACAAATTTTCCGTATCTCTAGTAAAATAGAAATTCTCACTACAAACCAACTATCGTTGCTTGAAAATCAATAAAAATTTGTGTAAAAGATTTTTTGATCCTCATTATAAGGGAAAAAATACCATTTCTTTTGTTCCTTTCTATTCAAATAAATTAGAGTTGCAAATGTTACAAAACATACACTTTTTTAAACGTGTATTCCTAAAACTAAGCTGTAGATTAGAAATGAATAAGAAATAATCAAAGCAGAAACCAATTGCTTCTTTTTGCAACTAAATCTTGTATGCAACAGCATTTATTCGATGGCATCAATATTTTCCCAATGCAATCATTTTGGACAATAAAATACTTTTTTTAAGGTGAACATTCTTTTGTGTCTTTTTCATTACTGCATCGGAAATAAAGAGTCTTATTTACCAAAAGGACTGTGTTGGGAAAATATTGAGGCCATGAAATAAGGTCTATTTGTGATAAGAAAAAAAGGAAAGGAAGGAAGGAAGGGAGGAAAGGAGAAAGAGCGGGGAGAATGGGAGAGAGAGAGGGAGGAAGGAAGGGAGAAAAGAAAGAAGGAAAGAAGGAAGGAAGGAAGGAAGGGAGGAAAGGAGAAAGAGAGGGGAGAATGGGAGAGAGAGAGAGGGAGGAAGGGAGAAAGAGAGAAAGAAAGGAAGGAAGGAAGGAAGGAAGGAAAAAAGGAAGAGAGGGAGGCAGGGAGGGAGGAAGAAAAAGAAGGAAGATAGGGAGGGAAAAAAAGAAGGAAGATAGGGAGGGAAAAAAGAAGGAAGGGAGAAAGGAAGGAAGGAAGGAAGGATGGAAGGAAGGATGGAAGGAAGGGAGGGAGGAATGAAGGAAGGAAGGAAGGAAAGGAGGGAGGGACGCAGGGAGGGACGGAGGAAGGAAGGAAGGATGGAAGGAAGGAAGAAAAAGAAGGAAGAAAGGGAGGGAGAAACGAAGGAAGGGAGGAAGAAAAAAAAGGAAGAAAGGGAGGGAAGGAAAAAAGAAAGAAGGAAGGAAGGAAGGAAGAACGGAAGGAAGGAGGGAAGGAAGGCTGGAAGGAAGGAAGGAAGAAAAGGAAGGAAGAAAGGCAGGGAGGGAGAGAGGAAGGAAGGCTGGAAGGAAGGAAAAAAAAGAAGGAAGAAAGGGAGGGAGGGAGAGAGGAAGGAAGGGAGGAATGAAGGAAGAAAAGAAGGAAGAAAGGAAGAAATTAAGGAAGGAAGAAAGGAAGGAAGAAAGAAAAAGAAAGAAGGAAGGAAGAAAAAGAAAGAAGGAAGGAAGGGAAGGAGTGACCGAGGAAGGAAGAAGGGAACTAAGGAACGGTCCGCATGTGCATGAAATGTCGCGGGTCAAAAAAGAAAACGAAAACCAACAAACATGAATAAAAGATAGAAGTATTAGTACAAAATAAAAGAGTGAAAAGGATTTTTTTAGGCTTACAGAACGAGTTTTTATACTAGGCCATGTCCTTTAGTTTATTTTCAAATCATTATCAAGAGTAACTAAACTAAACTAAACATTTATAACTGTGTTGCACATACATGCTGATAATGACACAGCCACGAAATAGGGCACTATGGCCTCGCGGGTCAGAGGGACTTAGCCCGTACTGAAACCCTTTACAAAAGGAGTGAGCCTGAATGTTTGGACGCTTCTACTTTACTTTGTATTTCAGTCTGTGGGAATCTGAGGCTGTTTGTTAGCTATGCCATGCTGACGAGGCCCAACAAAGCCGAAACAGCTGTCCATGGCTGCTAACATTCATGCTCACTCTTTTTGTAAAGGGTTTCAGTACGGGCTTAGTCCCTCTGACCCGCGAGACCATAGTGCCCTATTTAGTGGCTGTGTCATTATCAGCATGTATGTGCAACACAGTTATATTTATTATTCCAGCCACATCCCACAAGCGTTACGCTTCTACTAAACTAAACATTTGCTAAGTAACCGACACGAAACTGCAGACACCAACTGCTGAGTTTGAGAAAATAAAAACACAGAGAATTAGTAACCCTACCGGCCTCTGTTGTTGTACATATACACGAATTTACAGTCAGCTCAAATACAACTAAAGCCACTCTGAAACGGACTACCGAGAATCAAAATATTTGTACTTTCGGAGCTACGTATATCAAATTTGGTCCAATAACAATTTCAGAATTGACTGGTTACTCTGATTCATCATTCTTATTAAACTGCCCCAATTGGGTGAAATCTGTCAGGTTTCAGAACATTTCTGGTTGCATAAAACCTATCAGTTCTCACATCTCAATAAGTTTTTCTATCTTAGTACTTACAAGCGAAGAGCGGTTTTTGCGACTTTTGCCAGAAGCTGTTTTACCCCGCCGTTCGTTTTTTAAAATACGATCCAGTATGAAACAGGAAAAAGGAATAAGTATTAAGGCAGTTGCTCTCGTCGCCCTACTAATCATTGGAGGTAAGTTGTTTCTAACCCAAATTTTAGAAACTTTATCAATTGATTCTATTTATTCTTCTCTCGTAAGGATGCAGGAGGAGGGTCAGATATCGAGTCGAGGAACTCGAGTTTGACGACAAAAGAGCTTTATAAAGTTCAAACATATAAAAGAGACATCTAATGTTCAAATTTAAGTACGGTCTTTACAGGATATTTAGTTCTTGATTTATAGCAAATTTTAACTGAGGGACTTTGAATGATCAAATGGCGTAGATTTAGCGATAAGCAATTCTAATTTATTGTCTACTGCTTGTTGGTCTGAGAAGTTTCATTTCTACACCTGTGCAAATTGTTTGAACTACGATGAAACGTTTTTAAAATCCCTGTTGGTATCTTTATAAATGTTTCTTCCAATTTTACTTTTTAGGCAGCGTGGTAACTTTTTTAATATATTGATGTACCTGACCTGGTTTTCATTCATATTGTCAAACGGTTGTTACAATTAAGACTGGTAGCAGGTTGTATTTCATTTGTACCCGGCGGGGTAGGGGTGGAGGTACTTAGCTAAGGGTGGGTTGCTAAAGCCTCCACATTTGCACCCCGTTCTAAAAGGGGTTTCGTGCAAGAGAATACACTGTTCTTTAATTTTGCTGTACTTGTGCTCCCCCTGAGTTCTAAGACCTCGTCCACACTTATCCGAATATTTTTGAAAACGGTGATTTTTTTTCTGTTTATGAGAAAATCCGCGTCCACACGTAGCGTTTTCGAATCATTTATGCCCGTCCACACGTATACGCGAAAACGATTCGAATACGCTCGGTCTTACCGAAGTTCATTAGGTAATGAGTACAGCGACTCTTTGTTCATAATAAAATTCTCCCTCCATTCCTCCGGAACATCTGAATTTCCTAAACAAATTCTCCCATCAAGCACTGGTTCGTCCGGGTCTCACCCAAAATCTCTGAGTCGCTAGCGCTTGCAAACTCGTCGATAAAGACGCTTCAATGGCGCCGTTTTAACAACCTAAAAATATCAAATCTTCTCCTTGCATAGTCAGCCTACAGGTTTATGTAGTTTATACTTGAATTTATAAAAGCGAAACAAGGCTCGAAACGAAACCGAGTACAAGTTGAAGCAAGATTCGGTTGAGCGAAATGATGTTTATGCTAATTACCCGCAAAATAGATTGGAACCAATATTTCACGTCATTTTTTCAAAAACCTTCGTTTTCCTCTGTCTACACGGCTCCAAATTTGCTACTCGGTTACAAAACTCTACAGTCTGGAGCAATCAAAAAAGCAAAACCAATACGACGTATGTAAACTTGACTTTTTTTTGTACAATATTTCGGCTGGCCATTACCATGCAGCCTTCTTCAGGTACAATGGATAATCGTTACATGTGCAAGTAATATATATATACAAATTTTCATACAAGGAGATTGACAGGACGGGAAATATCTATTTAGTATCGTTCATCTCTGGGATTTAAGCCATTAGGTTCGAGTGTTTTAGCTCGGATAATAAGAGTAGCTTCTCTTGCTTTACGTATTGAGTCTCGCAATGAAAATATTTTTTCAATGGGGATAAGTTGCATGTCAGTGGCACTGTGATTGGGGCTAGAGAGGAAGTGTTCGGAAACTGTGGTTGGCTTGGAAATATTGTTAGAGTTATTAACAGTTCTGCGGTGTTCATTAAATCCGTCTTTTAAACGTCTTTTAGTTTCACCTATATATTGCAAATTGCAACGGTTGCACTGTATCATATAGATAAGATTTTTTGTGTTGCAAGTGAAGTGAAGTTTTATAGTGCGTGTTTCGCCGGTAGAAAGAAAGGTGTATTGCGTTAGATCGTCATTAATGTGTGGGCTGGTTGCGCAGTTCTGTCCACAGCGGTAACTGCCGGGAGGGAGTTGTTGAGTGTTATTACTAGAGACTTCAGATGGCAATTTGGCTTTTACCAGTACGTCACGAAGATTGAGAGAGGGCAACAATAGGCGTATGTGGAAGGCCTTTTTACAACGATTAGAGATGTGAAGTAGACTGAAGTGTTTCTTAATAATGTTAGATATATGTGGAAGTGATGGATTAAAAGAAATTACGAAAAGTACACGGTTAGATTGTTTAGGTGATGTGTCCTTAGCTTTTAAGGCGATTGTGCGGGGAATGTCAGTAGCACGTTGTATTTGGTTTGAAAGAAAGGAGCGACTGTAACCACGATTAAGGAGATACGTGGTTAGTTCAGAGGTGCGACGTTTGTAAGCTTCTTTAGTGGAACAAATGCGACGTAAACGGAGAGCTAAACTAGGAAACATTGTTGTGGAGGCAAATGTTTCCCAGTATAGCCGCGCGGGAAGCAAATGTTGCGGAAACAAATTTTGCTGCTCGGGAACAAAACAATGTTCTTGCCCTAAGTCAAGACCATTTTTTTTCCTGGACACAAACATTTTGTTTCCGGCTAGTTTAGCCACCCCGGGAAACATAACAAGAAACAATGTTTCCGCAACAATGTTTCCTAGTTTAGCCTGGCCTTAAAGGTCTTTGGCCTTTGTGTGGCAACAAATACCACATCCCACCCCATAAAACGGTTTGCAAATTAGATAGCCCGTTTGCACGGCAGAAAGCAAAAATCGGGACCCCATTTGGTCGCACATACCCGTATAAATATAACTGTTTTGCACATGCGTGCTAGGGATAATGACACATTACTAATATCGTAAATATTGTAAAAAACTATGCTATGTACTATATGCATCTTACATAAGAGGTGTAATTTTAAAAAATTTTTAAAGAAAATGCTGTTGGAATGTATAATGATATTATATTTATGACATGAATTATAAAGTTCACAGAGACCCAAACGGCACAACTGGTGCCGGCCACCCAGAGAATGTGCACCCCACCCCACACAGAAAAATATTATAGGGAGCAAAGCACACAGTCCCCGCAGTCGGCGCCCGCTATGCCAGTCAGGTCTTTGTTACGAATACGCTTTTTAATCCTTTGGCGACGGCACCAGTAAAATAGGTCACCCAAAACCTATACTTTTTGAAATATGCCACGTTCTCAAAACAAGAAGCAGGACTTCATTGAGACAATGATTGTCTCCGTTGATAATTACCTTAAATTTCTTCATCCCACACCAACTAGAAAACCCGATTTGGGAAAACATTTATAATTTCTTCTGCAGCAAAACAAGAAATGCCCGTTCTCAACGTCCAGGAACATAAGCAAAAACAAGCTCTTTTGTCTTCGATTTTTGCATAGAAAAAATGTTTCAGAAACTAGAAGTCTACAATCACAATAATTTTTAATGCAAATACTTTGTGCTGATTAGCAACGAACAGTCTTTCACACGCAGTTGGCCGACCTATAGCCATTTAAATGGAACAAGTTTTGTGCATTAGTAGTTGCCTTATTTACGCCCGATAGGAATTCTGGGTAATTGAGCCATATCCGTGGCATGGAGTTCTGTACATCTTCAATTTATAGATTATCGCGCGGCGGCCATATTGGCTTTAGACAATAGATTTAGTACCCGGAGCCTCGAGTTGAAATGTGTGGGAACGAGTCTCTGGGGGGCAAAACAAAAGTTTTTAATCCCTCGGGACTCAACATGGCGCCGTGTGATAAAGGCCCATCCGAGTCACCCTAGCCTGCGTCGCAGCCAGTCTAAACCTCCGGTATACACTGTAGTATAAAACTGAAACGTCCGCCGTCTGCACCGCAGGCTAGATCACCCACACTTACCGACAAATTTCTGTGCTCGCTGGGTTTTTTAGAAGTCAAAACTTGCCTAAAATGCCGTGTGCGAGAATCCATCCACAGAACGGCAGAGAAATAATTTCACTATTGATCCGCCATGTTTCACTGTATAATAATTTAGCGGTTCATTTAGCGTGAATTTTACCTCTCTCTTCTGGATTCTTTCAGAAGATTGCCTCAACCCATCATTCTAGCTTTATGATGCCTGCCTGGGGGCTTCTGCAGTTGAAAATGGCTCCAAAAAACACATATGAACAACATACTTATCCGACTCTAGCTTTCGTGACGGTTCGCTAAAGAAATTACTATTTTTCTAAGTAAAGGAAATCGTATGAACGTTAGTGCATTTCGTGATTTATGGGCGTGAGTGATGTTTTGAAAGTTCCCAAAATTGCACGAGCCGAAGGCGAATGCGATTTGAGAATTTCAAAACATACGAGCGACCATAAATCTCAAAATGCACAAGCAAGTTCATACGATTTTTTGTTTATTATATTCTCAACAATGAAGCTTAGATGCTTCAATGATTCTCTAGCGGTTCGTGCTCGTATTCTTCGAATTTCTCGCTGCCTTTTTTTTTACTCACCCATTTTTGCCAAACATTTAACCAGGTCTGTGTAGCTTTCAAACTATTTTGAGTTTTTGCATTTTCTTTCTTTTGTTCAATATCCTTGTGGTTTGACAAAGCAAAAACGACTGTCGGCCATTTTGTTTTCAACTTTGGAGCTTGCGAGTACTTGTCTCCATA